>JAQIVF010001058.1:0-15974 GCA_034698365.1 Steganacarus magnus
AACTTGTTTTGTTAGTTTTCACTAAACTCTTAATAAAGTCAAAATCAAATAGCAATACAGTACTATTGTAAGCATTATGTTTTGAGCTAAAAGTAAAAACAAGTTTGCACATCGATAATCGTTCGCTTTTATAAAAACATATCTGTATAAGAGTGAACAAACATAAATCGTTAATAGTCTGGTTTAACAGTATATCTAAATTCTAGAAATAAATACACACTTGACAGCAAAAATATATCATTTAATTTTGATTAAATGAGAAGAAATGCTATTCTAATAATAATTATAACCACGTATTGGAAGGAAAAGCTTAATTAATGCTTTATTTTGCTATCGCCAATTGGGTGTCTGAAATATTTTCATTACAACTACATTGCGCTGAATTATCGCCCAAAAAAACGGAAATAAATTGTTAGGCAATTGATTACACTTTAATAAAACTTGAAAAATCTTTATATAAAAAATGATTTGTTTTTTATATCATAGATGCCGTAACATAAGACAAAAATATTTATTACTTAAAAATAAAATTGAATATGTGTATGTGTATAAAAATGAGTTTTTAAAAATAGCGACAGAGAGTTTAAGGTTTCCAAAAATGATCCCACTATCATTAATGTTTTTATTGGAGAAATATCCACCCGACCCCACCCTCGTATTGTTACGAAAGTTGGGGATCACTACCTCGAATACTATTTTAAACAATGTGATTATATATAAAATAGATTAAAATGATTAAAAATATATCGAAACCGTACCCGAAAATTAAAAAGTTTAAAACCCATTATAATCAATGGGAAAACCAATAATTTAAATTTATATTATTTTTTGAGTTGTTTTTCAACAAACTCGACAAATTTACCTATAATTTGCTTCATTTTGAGGTCGTCTTCACTCAATTGTCAATTTTCTATAAGTAGGAAAATCAATGCCAAATCGCGCTGCTTATCTCGCTCAATTGCTTCGAGGCGTTTTCGCTCAAAATCGGGGTCTTTATCCCAATTCGTTTCATTCTAAATTCGAACGCGTGTTAGAGCTTTCGGCGGAGGTTTGTGTTGTTTTGGCTTTTAAATTTTAAGGCAGAATCTTTGATTTTTTTCGGAATAAGCGCTGATTTTAAAGATTTTATTTCGGTTGATTTCGGTTTTGATTTTGATTGTGATTTAAGTGGTTTGAAGGTCGAAACTCTTTTCCGTAATTTTTCGCGTAGAACCGATGTAGACGGCAAGGAAAAAAATGATTTCCGCGTCTGGGGAAGAGAAGATTGACAAAGGAAGTGCAGGTTCGATGGCCAGAGGTTCATTTTAGGAAGAATGTAATACATTTGGATTGTAAACCAAACCCACTTCTTCTAATGTAGCTACCTTAGTTTGGACCGAATCTAAAAACATTGGAGTGTCTATGGTTATGCGCACTGATTTTTCGCTATCCCATCGTATGGCGACTTTCGTACTCGAGAAACGACTTCGGAGTTACCTAAACACATTGTTGACACTGCGAACACTGTGGACACACGATGATCATTATCTGTTGAAACATATATTGCTTTTGGTAATTGTTCAGATATGATTGGTTCGGTTGGAGTTTCTGATTGAAAATGTTGTTGGGTTGAGTATAGTTGCTGCGTAACATTAACGAAAAAATTGTTATTCACAATCTTAAAATGTTTCATCTTCTTCGGAAATCTCTGATAAAGATGGAGTTTCTGAACAAGAAGAAGATGATGACGACGACGATGATAATGGTGATGATGACGAAAAAAAATCAGAATCATTGCAATATAAAACTCTGTTGTTTTCGATCGGTAGAACAAAAACATTGTTGTGATGAAAATATTAGAGGCTTTCCATCTTATCATATTGATTATTTCAGAGTAGTCCTACTTATTTGTATTTTTAAAAGCGTTGTTTTATCAATGCTTTTTAAATAAAGTTGGCTTGAGTACGCGCTGCGATTTTTAGCTCTAAAATCTTTCCAAGAATTTCATGCCGGCGAATTCTGCGAAGATTGTCTTCAAATCGTTGGCCCACACTTGATTGCACCATAGTATAAACTATAAAGAAATTTGATAAAAAATATGCTTTATCTTTAAGAGTTTTAAGAAAAATTAGCGCAAATTCTAACCTACAATAGAATTTATTTTAAAACATTTAGTATTAGAATAGATAAATAGTTTAAATAATAAAAAGTTTAAAATAATAAAAATAGATCAAAAAATAGAGTAAAAAATAGAGCAAAAAATAGACCAAAAATAGGTCAATATTACTTAAAACATAAACACGAAAGTGTACTAACATTTCGCGTGAGTTTAAGTTTTCATTCACAAAAGAGTTTAAAAATGCATTTACCTTTAATAGGCGGAGGTAAATACTCTTTTTTTTGTGAAAAATTTTCAAATTTTTTTGGTTCTTTTATATTTTCATTTTTATTCATTTATTTAAATATAGATATAACTTGTACTTAGTATTAAATAGAATAATTTAATGAAATTAATTTTATAAAGTTTTTGTATAGTTAAATTCAATTTAATTTTAATTAAAATAAAACACGAATAGTGTATTTAAAAAGATTTTCTATCAAAGTTTAAAAAACCTTTTTCTGTATATTCACTAAACATTGTATGCGAACACAATTTGATTGTGTTGTTTATAGCCTGAGGAAAGTTGGGTGCCTAAATTATACAACTTTGCAAAAAAGTTTTTTCAGTTCATATAATGTTATGAACTTAAGATAACTATTGCAAATACACTCAATAAACAATCTCAGTTTTATATAGGTTATGCAAGTTATGTATAGCTGTATACAATTTGATTTTAAAAGGTTTTTAATTTATTCAGGTTATTTAACTACTTCTACAACTAAAATTTTGATACAATTATTGAAATGACAATTATATGGTTTAATGTCTAAATGCATTGATTGATGTTTTAAATTCGATGATTATGAAATAATTTATCCATGATGTATGGATAGATGACAAATGTCACTACCTGTTACTAAAGAAATAATAATTTAATTAAATTCGAATAACTGAGTTGTAATAGAAACTTCGTATTCTTTATAATGTTATGAATACAAAGTAACTATTACTTATGAGTCACCAAAAAAATAATTAGAATATGAATGATTTAAAAATTAATTATATTTTCATAATTACAATCGTAACAACTCATTTTTACATATTAAGTCATGAAGTTAAGAAATAATATTAAACATGAACAGTGTCTTTGTATGTGGCTATGTACAGAATTAACTATGTCAAAACAAATATGTTGGAAACATCTAGATTGTGTAATAGGTACAAAAACATTGCTATCAAGTGCATAATAATAGGGACTTAAAGTCGCATCATTCCATTAAACCAATTATTTGATTGCTTATGTTCAAAATTTCTGAAAAAAATCTGATCTATAAAATAATAAAATTTAAGTATTAAGCAAAAATTTTAAAAATCATACCAGTATAAAATTTTGCAACCGAATTAATTGTTTGCATAGTTGTTGAATGGATTTTGATTTGAAGCCAATAAAAGATGATGGATTGATATTGCACAGATTTTCTAATGTTGTTTTTGCATCAAGAGTCCCAGCAACTATAACTTCTGTATCGCAAGATGTATTAAAATTTGAATTTGCTTCCGCAGACGTGGGTGGAGAGCACTATAAATAATTGTAATAAAATATATTAAGAATATCTATCAAATGTAAAAAACACCACCAATAAGACTACCAAATTATTTGTATAAAATAGAAAAAAGTTTTCAAGATTTAAATTTGGTTTTTTTAAATGCAATTTTTTAATTAAAAACAATCTGTACTGAAGTAAAAATATTGATTTTATATATTGATATTTAAAAAATATTTTTGAAAATACAACTGATGAGTTTAATATGGTTATAAATATATATATTGGATATCCAGTTATATTTGGTTAAATATGAATCAATATTTAAATCATTAAAGCTATAGTATATGAACATCTTTTGCATTTAAAGATGATACAAGTTTCACTGAATTCTAAATATAGATAAAAAGGGGAACAGTCTGTATGTCTTGGTGATGTACAGTTTTAATTACGCTTAGTACCATAAACATTTCCCGGTAAATATAGGTCGTTTACGGGTTAATTTACAATTGAGGTCAAATATCAAGGGTCATAGATCAAGGGTTAAGGGTCAAAGGTCATTATTAAAAAGGTCATTATTAAATGGTTAATGGTCATTAGTTATTGTTATTATCTTTGAATATTTATAGTTTTGACTTGATTTTTAAAAGAAAAAATGGAAGCAAAAAAATTTTTTCTCACTATCTGGTTCTCCACATCCGACTCCACATTCCTTTAACAATCCTTCCCCTATCACTCCCACACCATACTTAAACTTATCTTTTCCTTACTATCCAATTTTCTTTTCTCCATTTTCTTCTAACTCTTCTGATAATCTTTATGGTCCTTCTACTTACTTTTCTGATGCTATACCATCTACTTCCTTTTCCCCTCCTCGTATTCTTTATCTTCATTCTCTCCATCATTTTCTTCTTTCCCCATCACCACCTATTTCTCTTTCCCTCCAGTCTCTCGACATCTCCCACTTCTTCACTACCCTTTTCCTCCATATCGTATCCTTTTTAAATTACTTTCAAAACCTCTTCCTAAATAACTTCCAACTATTGCTTTACCGCCTCCCACTACTTTACCACCTATTCTTCTTTCATCCTATCCTATTACCCTCCCTCCTCCTATTTGGAGACCATGGTGAGTCTCCTTGACAAATAAAAAAATAAAATAAATCAGTCCGGGATGGGTAACTATCCGCCGGTAGACGTTAAAAGAATAAAAAATAAAATCCAAAGAGTTGGTGGTTGGTGGTGGGAGCTAATGGCACCGCCTCCTCGTGGTGGATTCCAGGTAACGCTAAATGGTGCTTTTTTATGACTTAATTCCACACTTATCCATTTAATACATTAAAGACTGATAGAAGTCAAATATTATGATATCTAGCCATACAGAACTAATGCCGCCGAGCCATAAACCCATTGATGCCGCCGTGCCATACAAAGTATATCTACTAAAAAGTGTTTTTATTTAATAATTTTAATTGAGATTTCAATGTATGATTAGTATTGTCGATCACTTTATGTATTTCACACATACGTAACATTAGTGACACGAGTTCACACATTTTAGATAACAATTAATTATTACTCAAATTTTTTACAGGCATCTTAAGTAACGTTTGATTAAAATTAATATCTTAACTGAATTCAATACATTAAATATGAGCACAATAACAAAATACCTTATTTTATTAAAATTAGAAAATTGAATGCATTACTAGTCCAATCATTGATTATAGTGAAACGAATCAGTGAGGACTCACCACTCACTGTGTCTAACAGTCAATTTTCAAAATGCTTTCTCAGCATCACTAAAATCAATTCATTGTAGATTGAAGGTCATTGTTGTTATAGGCTTCAGGAGATTTCTCAAAACTAGTGAATGCACACATTAACTAAGGTATCTTTTGACAGTTAAATGATTCACTAACTTTTCACGCACCCGTTATAACTAGAGACGTCAATTTCAGGACTAAAACAACATTTTCATGAAGGGTTCAGGAAATAAAGTTTAAAATACACGATTTTTCAGGAAAATGATATAATTATTTACTAATCTATATAAAATTATTGTATTTAATGATCAATTATTTTTCAAATTTGTTTAATGATCTTTATTTAGTAGATATTGGTTCACTATTGAAAAATCAGTATCATTTTTAACTATTTTTTAATTTTAAAAAGAAGAGTATCAGATTGTTTAGCATTTTAACTATACAGTACTTTACTTCTAAATTAACAAAAATTTAGATTAACTTTCAATAATACCGCAAAATTTTAAATTAATATTAAACATTTCTGTCTATCATTGTTCTGATATTAAGGTTTAACCCTATTTTCAGGAGATATCACTAAAATTTACTATTTCAGTAACAATAAATAGCTCTTAAAATGCTTGACTTGTTATGATTTGATACACCTATGCTTTAGTTTCGGACTTATCTTTGTCGACAAAGAAAAAGTATTTTGCCTGAATTTGACGTCTCTATTGATGACAATACCTCATAATAAAGGGGTAAAAAATTATTTGACAAAATTTACACTCAAAGTTTAAAATAATTTTGAATAAGTTGAGTATTGAGTAAATTAGCGAATAGAAAGATAAATTTATAATTACGTTTTACGTAATAATCTTAAATATCTAATATTTTTTTAAAAAATTGACAAACTTATTTTAAAAATGTTTAGTTTTTTTGAGAATTCTTTGAAAAAATCGAAAATTTCTTTGAAAAACAATAAATTCATTTGAGAAAATTTGCCGTCGTTTCACATTCAAAACTTTCCACATTTTTTTGGACTGTATGCCTGTTTAATAAAACTGTCACGTGAAAAGTTCTTTCATTATATTGTAATTTTACACCGAATAGTTTAGCAATGAAATAATAAACAACTCCTGTTAGCAACTGTTTTTTAGTTAGAGTTAGCATTCAATATTTAGTTCTATTGCTTTATAGTTGTGCTAAAATGTTCTTAAATTTTGAATTTTTAAAAATTTTAAAATAATTAAATCAACATAAGTCGCCTGATGATAGTTAGAAGAGTCTAACCGAAACGTTACGAATTTATAAAAAAATGTGATACTGTAGAGTAAAAATCGAATAATTAAATTTAAACAAATTTCCGACAGTTCGATATCGATTATTATAATTAAAACAAATCATATTTTGCTGAATTATAAGTTTTTTCTAAAATTTTGTTTAAAATAGCTTTGTTTTTGAGGCAATGATAATGTGTTTATTAAAAACAAACCAATTTCAAACACTTTAAAAAGATTAATCAATGGCAACACAAAATTTGTGTTGTTCTCAACGTAACTTACAAGTTGTTAATTAAATTTGAATTACATCAAGAAATGTCAGAAATACTATTGAAAGCTAAGATGTTTTATTGTTGTGATAATTAAAAAAGTGTGATTCTACTAAACACAATTAAAACGCTATTAAATTCTATATAGAACTAAATGGTTCAATTTTGTATTCAACTACGTATGGTGTCATCTGTGGTGAACTTTTAATGCAGAGGATTTAACAAACATTTTGCCACATTCTTTATAATTGCAGTTAAATCGCATTTAACGTGTATGTCTGTAATGTATGTGTTGATTCAATTCACTTGATGTCATGAATTTCATGTCACAATCATTATATGAACATTTAAATCGTTTATAACTGTAATGACGATGCATATGCTCACTAAGTATAGCATTTTGAGAAAATTTTTTGTTGCATCCTTTAAAATCACAAACAAACGGTTTTGTTTTGCTGTGTGTGAGTGAATGCCTTTTTAAGTGATGTTTCCAATTGTAGCTTTTGTTACATTTTTTGAATTGACATTTATATGTTTTAATGTTTAAATGGCTTATTTGATGCTGATTTAAATTAGACCAATTGGAAAATAGTTTATAACACTGATTGCATCTGTAGTTTTTAATGTTCAAATGAATATTTCGGTGCTTTCTTAAATTTTGTGCACTAATAAACTGATGTCCACATTGAGGCCAAACACACGAAAAAGGATTTTTGTTTGTATGTCTTAATTGATGTCTATTAAAGTAATATTTATGTTTGGATTTATATTTGCATTCATCGAAGTAACACTTATAGATAAACTTATTTAACTGTTGCATCAATAGAGACACTTTGCTTATTTTAATGTTCTCATAAGATTCACTCTTTCTTACATACATATTAATAATTTGATAAATATCACCACAAATATTTCTATTTAACAGATTAATTTCAGTTTTTAGTAGTTTATTAGTATTGTCGATCACTTTCTGTATTTCACACATACGTAACATTAGTGACACGAGTTCACACATTTCAGATAACATATTATTATTACACAAATCCTTTGTAATCAAATTACTTTTAATTGCCATCATTTCTCAAACAATATATTCCTATTATCGAAATTAATTCACACAATAACAAAATTAGAGCACAGTTAATAACAAAATTAAAAAATCAATAACTAGTCATAAAATTGTCTTTTAAACAAAGCACACCAGAAATAATAACATAATCGATATATTGTCTTATTTTAAGTTATGTTTAAATAAAATAAAATAAAAAGAACATCTCTGTTAGTTTTTAAAATCTTTAGCATCTTTTAAAACAAAACTTAGTTGAATGTATATATCTGTACGGAGTTTTCACACACAACTAACTTACATTTACTTTCACTTACTATCGCTAACAGGGCTTTTGTTTACCAAAAATTCAACGCAATTCGGAGTTTTAGCTGCTGGCGATTTAACAATAACACGTTAATAACTTAAATCACTGATTTCAATGCGTCTGTAAAACTGGTTGCAGAGTGAGCTCCAGTTCTACTTTGTCGGCTTTTATTATGAGCAGTGATGGACAATGCTCGAGCGTAGTTTTTTTTGTCGAGCGTGAGTGCGAGCGCTTGGCGTTATGTAACCTTTATTTGACATAATTATCAAACAATAACTTCGCTTCAATTATACTCTAAAAAATTTGGAACACAATTATTAACTAAAAATCAATAGCCATAACCTCATCCACTCTTACTTACGTTTAAATAAAATACTGAACCAATGAATGCTGTTTTCAAAAAAAATTATAGACTGGAACTAGTTTTGCAGACGCATTGAAATTAGCTATATATCTAAGTTATTAACCTGTATCGCAAAACCGCCAGCAGCTAAAAACTTTATTGACCTTCAACTTTCGTTTTGCTATTTATAGTATCTCATAGTTACAAAGAGGGCGTGCTTGCCCAGGGTTGACCCCTCCCAAGAAATTCGGGAAAATGGTTTGGAGTCTGTGTAACTATGATAGTATTTTGAAACTTCAAAAATAATGATTTATGCTATTATTGATTCTTATATTGACTATCAGTCATGCAAATACTGATGTGATTATTTTAAAAGTACTAAGAGAAACCTTTAAATATGACCACAAGTTTTAAAATTAAATATTTATTTTGAGATTTTAAATTTCCTTTTAATAATTGCTTTTATTTTAGAGTACATTATCTATGTGTGCAGGCTTTACCGCGAAAATTATAGAAAAATTGCACATTAATTTCAAAATAATTAAATATAATCCTTTTCCAATTGTAAATAAAGTTATAAGTGTTTGTTTTCTTTAATGCATTAAAGTACAAACATTAAAATTTAATATTAAATTATTTTGAAATAAATATGCAATTTTGCAATTTTTTTCGTGGTAAAGGCTTCGCAGTAAAGGATTTTGCGGTAAAGACATGGAACCCATGATCAGAGTTAGAAATTTGAATTTACACCATTGATAGACAGAGAAAGAATCGTTAATTTAACTAATAATGAAGTAAACTCTTCTAATAAATTCAAGAAATACTTATATAATTAATAGTAATGCAAAACTTTCAAATAAATTATAAAAATTTAACGTTTATGCTAAAATTAAGAAAATTCTTAATATGACCCAACGTCTAAATTTAAACCTAAAAAGTAAAGTACTGATTAAAATTTAGATATTTTCAATGATTTATGTCTAACTCCCTTAAGAAAAATGCTCAAAAACAACAAAGAAATTTGCAATTAGAAAATTGCGATTTGCAACCACATCTGCTTTTTGTGCTTTTATCCAAAATTAAGTGGAATGACTTACCAGTATTACAGACCAAATCTGTTATTTAAGTTTATTGCATGTCACAACGTCAGCAGCTAAAACTTCACTGACCAGTAATTGCATGTACAGTATTGCAAATTAGGCGCAAGCTTATAATGACCTTCGTCTTGCACTGACCGTGAGTTTACCAAAAACAAAAGTGAAGTCTGTATTACTTTGAGTAACGAGAAAGTTAAGAAGAATACTACGCATATAAGTAAAGCAGAAAAGTATTTTTATTTAAAACTCATTGCAAGAAAATACAAAACTCTTTATGAATTGTTTAATATCTTTTGTTTGGTATTTTATAAAAATTAAAAATTGAAATGAAACACATTTAATGCAATATTTAAGTTGTCTTTTATATTTAGTAAAGTTTTGTGTTGTGTAGTGATTATTGTTATTGATTTGATTTGTAGTAATGTCACAAAATCTGTATAATAATTATTTATTATCAGAAATGTGTGAACTCGTGTCACTACTGTTACGTATGTGTGAAATACAGAAAGTGATCGACAATACTAATCATGCAGTGAAATATAGAATGAATTTGTTAAATGAAAATAATTGTGGTAATGATTATGAAAATAAAATTGATAATATTGATAATAAAATGCTTCACAAATGCAGTAATTATTATAAACAATTTAAAATAAGCAAAGTTTCCCTACTGACCAAACATTTCAATAAGTTTATATTTAATTGTGATTATAATAAATGCAAATTTAAAACAAATATTAAAAATAACTTTTATGAACACCAATTAAGACATCGAAAAATTAAATTATTTTGTTGCGTTTGGCCAAAGTGTGGACAACGGTTTATTAAAGCGCAAGAATTAAGAATTCATCAAAAATTTCATTTGAATATAAAAAGCTATAAATGCAATCAGTGTTATAAATCTTTTTCTCAATCTGCGCACTTAAAACAGCATCAATTAATTCATTTAAACATTAAACCATATAAATGTCAATTCAAAGATTGTAACAAAAGTTTCACTCAAAAACAAAACTCAAAAACTCATTCACTCACACATAATAAACAAAAACTATTTGTTTGTGATTATAATGGATGCGAGAAACGATTTTCTATTAAACGAGAACTTATTGATCATATGCATCGTCATTACGGTTATAAACGATTTAAATGTTCATATAATGATTGTGACATGAAGTGCGTGTCATTGAGTGCATTGAATCGACACATACTTTCAATACATACACGTGAAATGCGATTTAAGTGCGATTATGAGGAATGTGGCAAAATGTTTGTTACCACTTCTGATTTAAATCGACACCGAAAACATCATTAAAATATTTTACTTTAGATATAATTTGAATGTGTATATTTTTGCAAAAATTATATCTTTATTTCTTGCGCAAAAACACGACAATGAATTTATTATTATATTATAACTCAATTTGATTAATAATATTTTTTTTAATAGTTTAGATATATTTTCAGAAAAATATTATCGGTTCGTTGAAAGTGCAGCATTTAAAAATAAATTTAAATTTCAACTACTCTTAGCTTACTATTTACAAGTGTGGTTTGTATTATTAAAATTCTTTTTCAAATAATTGACACATATTGTAAAGTCGCTAAAAGTTTTGTAGATTTGTGGCTTTACTAGAAAAGTAATATAAGAAAAGTTTCTATTGACCCCACATTTAAATATGTTAATCTTTAAATTGTGATTTTAATGAATGCAGATATTAATCTAATAATAAACACAACTTTTATAGATGACAATTACCACATAGAAATGAAAAACAGTTGGTGTGTGTGTTTGGCCACAGTGTGCGCATCGATTTATTAGTGCCGAAGTAATAATAGCACATCAAAAAATTCATTTAAATGTAAAATACTTCAAATACAATCAGTGTATTAAACAGTTTAAACAAAAATCGCACTATACTTTTCAAATTATAACTCATTGAGTATAATCAAGGAGTAAAAAATTATTTGATCAAATAATTTCAAATAATTTTATTTTTCTCAAATAATTTTTATTTGACAAATAATTTTGCTTTTTGTCAAATAATTCTGGATTTTATCAAATAATTCTCGATATTTGTAAATAAAATGAAATTTTAACAAATAATTTTAACATAAATTATAAATAAAGCTAATAGCATATATTCTTTATCAAAAAACCCTAAATATTTGCTTTTGAAACGCACAAAAACAGCATTAAAAATAATATTTAATATTTAAAAAAATTTGATAAGAAAATCTTATTTAGAAACTATAAACCCATCATTATAATATATAATTTTAATCTTAAATCTGGTAGATAAATTTAATCATTAATTAAAAACTAAAAAAATTAAAAAATTTACCCAAATTTAATTTACAATTTTTGAAGACAAACGAAACTCAGTGTTAACAAACGATTTTATAGTTATTACATAATGTCGATTTGATTATTAATATTTTAAAGGATAATAGAAAACATAAATAAAGAAAATTTAAGGTTTTTTAACTATTTACCAAAATTAAATGCAATTAATTTATAATATGGTAATTATAATTCTAAATTTATGTATAATTGTCAAATAATTGTCAAATTATGTCAAATAATGTCAAATAATTGTCAAATAATTGTCAAATAATTTAGTTGATTTTCTCAAATAATTTGTTAAATTTATTCAAAAATTTTTCAAATAATTGTCATGTTTTCTCAAATAATATTTTACTCCTTGAGTATAATCAAGAACTGCAAGTCAAAAACGCTTACAAAATTCTTATTCATATGAGCGCGCAGTAACATTAAACTAACACGTAAAATAAATACAGATATTTGAAAATCGACAGAAGCTATTACACCGTTATTAAACCTTCCACTTATTCTTACAGAGGGTTTCCCTAAACCAAAGGATATGTTGGGATAAAAGTTAGAGTTAAGATAACGCCAACACCAGAACATTACAAAATTGCTTCAAATATTTTTTAATGTTTTTTTGTTGAAATGCTGAGCGCATCGAAATATAGTTATTAATTCATTATTTGAGTTTAATTATGGCAGTTAAGAGTAAATTGTTGTTTGAAAAAAATTTATCGAATAAATATAAGTTAAAAATGTGTGAACTCGTGTCACTAATGTTACGTATGTGTGAAATACAGAAAGTGATCAATAATACTAATCATTAGACTCAATAAAATAGCAAGAATTACATATCGAATTCGCGCTAAAAATTTCTTTTAAAAATTATCAAAATAGCACTAAAAATAGAATTTACTTTTTACAATATTCAACACATAGAACGTTAAAACCTGTTAATAAAAATTTACTGAAAGATTGGCGTAATTTAAATAAAATTTTAAAATTTACCCAAATTTGTGGTGATAGTCTTGAGAGCGATAAACCTTTCGTTCGCGTTAAGTTTAGCCTTGAATTTCGGGTCGAACACTGCGATTCGATATTCTTTGCCGCACATTCCAAACGATAAAACCTTTAGAGTGAAGCGTATTTCGTATTGAGAATCGAAAATATTTAAAAATTAGAAAAATTACAATTATATAATTTACTTACCGTAACAAATATATTTAAAATAGTTCTGCATTCTATTACAAAACGAGAAGTGCTAATATTATTTTCATGAGAAAACTGAATTGATTGTAAACGGCTATCGATATGAATTATTATAGAATATATAATTTTTATTAACATTCATTCCCAATAACACCAATTTCTGATGAAATTTTTGCCAGGACTTGACAAACTAATAAAATTCTAGGCTATATTTCATTATTTTATGGTTTTTGTTTAAAAATTTACTCATTTGCTTGAAATATTTTTCCATCATAACAAAAACTAAATCTATGCTGAAACTAAACTGAACTAAAACTAATTTTATGAAGTGCATACTGACCATTACATTGACCAAAAACTTAAAGATTATTTATTCAACCCTTTTTTGCCTAAAACTTAAAGTGGAATTCTTAACACACATTTAAAAAACTTAGAAAATACTTAATTTAAATACATAAACTTTTGAAAATATGAGTGATAAAAATTACAAAAGTTAAATATCGATTATCGAACATCGATTGTTTATTATGTATTTAATAATACCCTTAAACGTTTGTATATAACTTTTTGTGTATTTTAAATAAAATTCTTGTTTATTTTAATATTTAATATATATATAAAATACTATATTTAAATATATCAAATTTAAATTATAAAAAATTGTTTTTAAATTAATTAATTACTATAAAAAAATAATTCGATTTTCTCTTGATTAATAAGCATAATACTTAGTTTGAGCGCTAAGATTTATTATTATTGTTTATAATGTTATTTTTTATTAAGAATAGTAATTTCTTTTGATAACAATAAAATTATTTCAAGATCTAAATTTTTTCAAATAAAATTTTAATTAAATTTATAGAGTGACTAAAAATAGCTTAATAATGGTGTTTTTTAAGTTTGTCTAATCCAGACAAACCTTAAAAGTACGAAATCACATCTTAAAAAATAAAAAGTGAACTAAGTATAAGAAACTATAAATTAGTTTAACCTTCAGAAAAGAAAAAATAAAAGAAAATTTAGTAAAAATAAAGCGAAAACAAAAATAAAAATAAAATATTTATTATTTTGTTTTAATAAAATTTTTTAATTGTTTATTCGAATAATTTTTTAGAAAATGATTGCTACTTCTGATGAAAAATAAAAAGTATGTATAAACCCTCAAGCAATCAATAATGCTTTTAAAATGGATATTTATATGATTTCTATAATTCAAAACAACAAAAACGGACAATCAGTTATATATATATATATATTATATTTAATTTGTTCTAGCTATTTTTTAGATATTCTTTGTTTAAATGGAAAGCATTTTATTCGCACATGCATGTATCTTAAAAACATTGTTTATGGATTCATACAACATGATCGTAAAACACAACATTATCCTTTATCTATATTTATGGGAAAAATTTAGTTTCCACCTGGAAAATTCAAAGAAAATTTCTAAATATAACTTGATATCTGACCATTTACATCAACATAAATCTAAAACTTTCTCTCCTACATCTACTTTATAAAACAATACAAATCATTTATCAGCTTCTAACATCCATTTATCATCGTTGGAACTAATAAAAAAAATTTTCAAACATCTAATCAAATTAATGTATCAAGTTTTGAAAGCAAACCTATAATTATAACTAAACAATAACCTTTTGAAATTATATATAAAATGTTTCAAACAGTTTTCAACAATAACAAAAGGATCAAAGCAACCGAATATGCACGAATGGACTCTAAAACAGTGGCTAAGTATCGTCAGGAATTAGCAGAGTTGAAAAACAGCCTTAATAGTGACGGAAAAGCTCACGTGAAGGCTAAAAAAACTTGTGACTTAGACTTGAGGGTTTGACTTAGAGACAAAGGTCGTTTCCTAATCAAAAATCTCCAAAACAATCTAGAACATAAGAAATCCTGGGATGATTTTATTAGGTCGAGAAAAGTTCTATCGACCCGCTCCCTACTTAATGTCTCAATTCTTTCCTTGTTTGAAGATGGGATTTTAGAATGTGCGCCAAAAATTCCGCTTTTACCGTCTTGTCTAAGAACTCCTACCCAGCTACATCTGAATCATCATATCTGTCTTAAGCTGACTCTATAGATTCAGTATTTATAGTTCAAGACAGTTATAAGATTCTTGATGTAGCAAGGAATGCAAACGACGCGGCAGTTAAGGCGGCATTAAGGCATTCCGCATTTAGGGAACACCCGGACAAATAGATTGGATCCAATGATCCTGATCTCATTGATCAGAAGGTTAAGCTAATGAAATTAGAAATTAGTCAGAATGGGAATTGGAATAGAAAAAAAAATTTAGGAAAATTTAAGTTATTTGAAAAACAGGATGAGTTAGTTTTTAACAAATTTTGTAATATAACTCTTTAATATATACATTAGAGAATTGTGTTACTAATGACTTACATCTAACCTTCAATGCTCCCAACATATCCTTGACATGCCTTTTGTTTACTGAAATTAATCGTCATATCGCATTTCGCAGCTTTGCATTTCGCCGTCTCGCATCTCGCCGCCTAGTTTTATAGCATTTTGCCACCTCGCATTTCGCCGCCTAGTATTTTATTGTAATTTATGTTTGCTTAATTAACGTAATTTATTTTTTATAAATAATAGAAACATTTGTTTGTGTATAAATAAAAGAAAAATTTAATTGTAAACTCAATGGCTAATCAAACACATTTAATT
>JAQIVF010001059.1:0-15968 GCA_034698365.1 Steganacarus magnus
GAACTCTAGAATAGAAGTCCGAGTCCGGTCCGAGTCTTAGGCAAAGACCTGAAAGACTCGGACCTTGCCATCTATAAGTTGAAACATCATCATACAGTATTAATAAATGAACACAAACTACAGTTGGATTTGCTAATAATATATTAATGCTGTGGTGACAAATAGAATCTTTTATATATAAAATCTAAACTACTACAGTATACAGTATTTAACTCAATTTTCTCTGCACTCATTTTAAATATATATTTATAAGCATTTCTTATTTATTATATACTGTACTTTAAAATTTAAATCGGGAGTCGAGATTTAAATCACAAAATATAACTACTCTGTACAGCGCTCTATGAGCGCAATATGTCAACGATTTACCATAACAAGCATTATTTTTTTAATTTCACTAATAGTTTGCATAGATATTTAAGTGTAAATTTATACACTACACTCGCGTAAATCAAACTTTTTCCATAAATCATAAATCGTTTACTCTTAAAACTCTGTAATTTTAGAAACAACCGATTCTAAACTAAAGCATATTCAAAAATAAATAACATTGAATATATTGTTTTTTTTTGTTTTGAACAATTTTACAAAATCACTCACTAGTTTATTTAATAAGGTTCACATAAATTATTTTTTATTATTGCAAGAAATAGAGTGTATGTGTGTATGTGCCTAATTATAGATAATAAAATGACGATTCAGGTAAAGTATTCTGTAGACATCGCATAATGTTTAACAAAACACTTTTTTCCAGTTCTCATTCACCCCTACTATTACAGTATAAAATTTTTGTGTAATATTCATGTTTAAACTAATTCAATATATAATAGTGATTATCAATTATCATTACTATATTATTTGTTTATTTCGAACTCTGGCGATCACAATACTGTAAATCACTTATACATTATATATTTGGCAAAACCCTTTTTCTTAAAATTCCTCAAACAAATACGGTTAAGTACAGTAGAATCGTTATATGGTCACAGATAAGCAAAGTGTCTCACTATATTCTTCTCCGTTCACAGAATAATAAATATCAATAAATAGATTTTTTATGTGTCTGCGAATTCGCTCGCGAATCGAGAGGCGAGAAAAAAATTAAATTAAAAAAAATAAATTATCAGCGCGAAAAAAAAACCTAAACACATAACAACCAACACATCTCCATTTAAGTAAATGATTAATGAGAGTTTCTTCGCGAGAGAAGTGCGCGATAGAATAGCGTTATACAATATAACAAACAACACAAAAGCGCTTTTTTTATATAAATCATAACCATCGCTCGCAGCCATATATTTTAAGTGAGTAATAGATATATCTCTCTCTGTTTTTTTTGTTATTGTTGTCGTTGGTCTCCGCCGCGCACTACTACTACTGTTCTGGCACTTCCACTTCAGTCTCGTTTGTTTCGCACAGCTGTATTTCACTGCCGTCCTCGATGTGACACATCTTGTAATTAATGCCGCGATTCAGTATAGTCAACTTTCGGATTTCTCTGGCCAGCAGGTACGCCACCACTATCTGCAGAAACAGTATCGCCAGCGCCGCGGATAGCAGCTGATCGACGCCATCGAACGGCTTCATACTGAGACGTATTGTCATCTTTATGAGTAGTACGCCGAACGGGAATATGATCAGTAGACACGCGTAGATGTTTAGCGCACGAAATGATTCCGCTATTGTGCCCACCAGTCCCACACTGAACACACACACATTTAGTACGCAAATCTAGTTTTTTTCCGAATCAAATTTATTAGATATGAGTTATTAAAATTTTTTTAATTTTTTTAGTCTGTCTGCGAATATGTCAAACTTCTTTTTTTTGTTGGATAGAATAAACTTTTTTTTATTGATATCAAAAACTTAGCGTTGCGTAATATTCTATTTATTTCTGTCGAAAAATAGACTATAAATTTTATTATTTTCTGTTTTAAAAATCAATAGGCAATGTTTCTTCATCTCATAATTCTTAAGGTGAAACGAAATTTCACAGACATTTAGACTTTTTGCGAGACTCAAAAAAAATCAATACACATTTAGAGACACAGAAAACAGCGAGAATGAAAGAAACAATGCTATAAAGCTTAACAGTTTAACCAAAAAAAAAAAACAAAAAACAACAACAACAGAAATAAGCTAAAAATAGAGCTATATTTACCGCAATGACGAGCCGTGTGTCGATGCCAAATATTTGCTGATTATGCCACAGGAGTAGTAGAAGCACCGAGGATAGTGTGCACGCGAATATCACGCTAGACGTGAATATGATTACAATGGATTCGTACACTACTTTTGTCATTGTTGTGTTGTGTTGTGTCACACTCACCGCAGAGAGAGAAATTCGAGGATTTATTAAGATATATTATACGATTCTCTCTTAACACACATACCGAGAGACTCCACACTATATTTTTTGTTGTTGCTATTCACTCATTTAACACAAGTTTTCAGGTTTTTTTTATTACTCTCTATCTCTCCCTCTCTCTCTCACACACGCAGAGAGAAAAGCTGCTGCAGTAAAACAACGTACGCGACTATGAAAGCGCCATTAAAATAAAAAAATCGATGACTTTTGAGGAGCAAACTCAGTTTATCTAACACTGACTCAGTGATGATACAGTAAATATTCTCTTACTCTGTTGGCTTGTTTTTAGGGTTTTTCGTATGATAGTTGCTATATAGCAGAGGCGATGCTTGTTTTAGTTTTTACTGAACTTGAAATTTGTAATACATTGTAAAAAATGCGATTTCAAGTGCTTTGCACTTTATTTTTATGGTAACAATTGAGTTAAATTTTACTAGAAAAAAATATACTTAAAAATTATTTTATGTCCAAATTCTCGCTGTCGTTCAATGCGAAATTATATTTTTTTTAGCTAAAAATTTTTACTAGAAGCGTAAGTTAATTACAAAAATTTGCAGTTCAATAAATTTAGGCGCAAAAAAAATCCTGAATATAAATTTAATGGCAAATTAATAATTTTATTAAAAGTTTAAAATTTTTATTTTAATATTTAACAATCTTTCATACATTTTTGCTGTCTGTCTTTGACCATCACAATGATTATGTTATATATATATAATAAAATTTACAAGTTTTATAGTGTAATTCAATAAATAAGGTACAAATCGCGAATTATATAAAAAAAATTAATAAATAATAAAAAAAATAGCAAAAATTATTGATAAGTGTAATTATAAAGCACCAGTGAAGTGCACTATAATAATAGTAGTAAGCATTATATAAATTGTGCACTTGATTCACAACAATTTGTTTTAAAGATTTCTTCTGTTTATTAAACTAAATATTTTCGTTGCATTTGACAAATGAATAAAACATAATTATTATGTGCCACAACACTAGATTAAAACTGTAATGAAATTATTGCCGATTATATATTTATAAAAATAATATAATTGTTATAATAATCGGTAATTATTAGTAACTCTGAATTTGTCATGAAAAAATAAGTGGCAATAATAATAATACGAATAATTATATAGCGCTAAGCGAATAATTAATAATTAAAAAAATTGCGTTAAGTGTAAACAAATTTAATTAGGCATCGGTCAGAGGCAGCCGTAAACAAATGAGTTTAAAACCTTTCAGTATATATCAGTTTATTATTAGCTTAGATTTTTTTTGTTCTGAAGACACTTAAATTTTTTTCTTCATTGTGTAGTGAGTTTAAAAAAAGTAAATATAAATAGTGGTAATGTTTTTTTATGCTTAAAAATTATAAAGACTTATTTTTTCGTGTAATTAATTAGTAACTAAAACGAAATTAGTTACGATATAGCATTGTGCACAACTGTTGCGAAAAAAATTGCGATAATTATTGCGCAATACTTGCGAGAAAAATCCGCTCTCTCTTATATAAAAAAAAATCCTTTCAGTCGAATAATTTTGTTTGACATTTATTTGACACGAGACATGTCTCCTCTCTCTCTGGTGTGTTCAGTCAAACAGAGTTCTCGTTTTGATGCTTCTGATACGTTTCAGTCAGCAACTGATGTGTTCGATAAATGGTAAGCTCGTACTGGAATAGAAATACGTTAATAATGATGGCCAGTGTGCCCAACGCCAGACCTAACAGGTACCAGCTGGTGGCCTCCACCATGTCTTCCTTAATCACCAGACGTGCCGCAAGAATAACTAGCGTCACAATGAGCGGCACGATCAGGAAAAACCCGTAATATTTGAGCTCAACTACTCGGGCACGAATGACAACCACTAGTCCGGGCGTAAATATTACTAGACCTGAAGAAAATAAAATAATAGTTAATATTAGTGTGGATTTTTAAAAAAAAAATTATTATTAACTCATACCGAGAAACCCGGTTATAAATGAGATGTGACGCCAATTGTATTTATCTTTCTCGCTACTGGTCTTTGTGTGCGGCCATAGGAAATCGGTGAGACAAACTAAATAGAGGCCACCGCACGCGAAAAAACTTGTGCCAGTTATTAGAAAGTACTTGTAAAAAGTTTTGCACATATTATTTATTTTAGTTATTTTCTGAAAAATTAAGCGTATTTTTCCGCTAAATAGAGCTCAAATTTAGTGTGCTTTCGAAACGCCTTTTTTTACTATTTTCTAGTTGAAAAATTTTCAAAACATGGATACCAAAAGAGAGAGAGAGAATAATGCTAATGCATAAAATAAAAACAAATCTCAATGAGTGTGCGTTGAATGAGAATCGGATCTTCACTATTATTTTGTAATGAGAGTACGATAACACACCGACAATATAAGATATACTACTGCAGCAGCACATTAAGTAAGTGTGGTTATGAACTAAACTTTTCTTTGACACAAAAGCCAAAACTAAAGCAAAAATCTATTATTATTAGTTGCGATACAAAATTTGTTTAATTTATAATATAAAAGCGCAACTGTTATGAATTAACTTTTTACGTTTAAATCTCACAAATGAGTTTATGAAATTATGATCGAAAACACCCTGTTTCGTGTGACTTTAATGAAAATAATTTAAAGGCTTACGAGATGTAGATTTTAATTATGAAATCTTTATTTTATTAGCTTCTATCCCGTGTTTTTTGTTTGTTGTTGTTGTGGAAACATTCCCAGATTCTAAACATTGATATCATCGCGTGATTGTTGCACATTTCGGACGCACTGGAAATGATAGTTGAAAATTAATAAACCGAAATTAATTAGCGACTCATTTTGAACGAAGAGTAAAAAAATTCTTGATTTTATTAACCAGAAGTGATTCGAGACAACAACGCAAACCGATTTCTTAAATTTTTATGCACTTCTTTTTTTCTTTTAAAAAAATTATCTTTTAAATACTGTTAAATAATTGCTTTCAAGTGAAACAAAATTTTTTAATTTCCCTTTATTTTTGGCTAATTTTTTCCTCGTCTCCTTAACTTAATTAGTTTGCTTGTCATATATTTAATTTAACCTGTTGTTCGGCGTATTGCTTTTACTTAGATTCGTGGCGACATCTTTACGATTAAAAGACTACTATAAATAAGTTTTCTAAACTAGTTTCGACAATAATTTTCAAATGAATAAAATTTTAATCAAATTCGCCTAAAACTAAATTAACAACGCTAATGCTGATGATATCAAACTAAAAAAGTGATCAATTATTTAATTCTTATCAGTTGTGCGATAATTATGTCTGTAGTAATTAATTCGCTACTTTAAGCGATATCAAAAAAATATATATATATTTCTCAATTTATTTAAAACTCAAATAAAAAAAACACAAAAATTCACTTAATATTGCAAATAACTACTGGCTAAATATCAAATTTAATATATCTTAATTATTTTTTTAAAAAGAAAATCTATAAGTGTGAGAAAAACTGATCAACATTCGCATAATTTATCAATTCGATAGATTTTTATTTAAAGGAAAAAAAACTAGTTTCTTCACATTGTATCTGATTTCCAATTTTTTCAGTCAAAATTACTAGTAATATATATATATATATATATATATATATCTAACGCTAATTTATTTTATTATTAGCTCCACTTCCAAAACAGAAATTAGCGGTAAGCGCTTTTGATTTTATTTTCATAAGAGCGAATCACACGTATAACTTGAAATGTCAAAAAAAATTCTGTTTTAACTGCGATAATTATAAGTAAAGAAAAAAGATAATAATATATTTTTATGAGTAAAATTTTGATGATCATTTCTAATAGATTAGACTTATTAGCTTATTATTTCTGGCATTAATGGTTATTATTATTATTATCATCATTAATGATAAACAATTAAATATCGCCATTAAATTTTTTATCGAAAAATATAATTGAATTCGAATGACAAATTTTACTTTTTCGTCCTATTAATTAAATAATGCATTACAAACACCGTTAATCATTAGTGGATTGGAGGAAACTATTAATTTGACTTTGATGTTAGAGTTTTAGTCTAACCTAAGAAATATAGGTATAGATTTAGAATAGGAATAAAGAATTTTTAATTTTTATTATTGTATGAAACATTTTATTTAAAAAAACCTTAATTTTTTAAAGCCTTAAGGTTATGGCTTACATGCTGAGACTAAGTTTAAGATGTCTGTCAGTCAAGCAATAATAAGCTCAACCTAAAAATGCTTATAACTAAATAAAAAATTGAATTAAATTAATTAAATGAATTTTAACATTTTTGGTCATGTATATTGTAAAACAAGACCGGAACATACATTATAGAGCTCACTATCTTAGATAACTTAAATAATTATTATTGTTGGGATAATATAAAAAGTTTTAATCATTGTACTTTAGCGCATTATTATTCATTAATATTCTATTCATTCAGACTGTTAAGTTAAGTTATAACTTGCATGTTGTAAATTAGTAAGATATAGCAAGGAATTGGCCGACTTCTTCGACTTAAGAGGACTGAGTGCAGGCAGACTGAGGGAAGACATTGTCACTGCCATAAATAGTCATTGTCACACTATATATAGATAGTGAGCGAAAAATATAATTTAGTTAACATGTGTGTGTGTGTGAGTGTGTACCATAAATTATCGAACAATTTTAATGTGTTAAATATTTGTAAAACAAAATGTTATGATTTTATTTAATTAACTTTTCTTTTATTTCCTAAATGATAAAAATGTATTAAACTGTCAATTAAATAAAAAAAACATTAAGTGTGCAGTCTTATCACGCATTTTTTCCATGTCATGTTAGAACTTATCACTTATCAAGTATAAAAGCGAAAATAAAGTTTTTTTTAACAAACTTTTTTTGAATTATTTTTACTTAACCAAAAAAAACAAAACTAAATAATTTCGTGAAGATATTTCTTTTTTTAGCTCAAATCGTAAATAATTATCGCGTCAAACAAGATTTCCTACTTCTCTCTAATCAGTTTAGACTAGTGTTGTTCTAATTTTCAAAAATTGATTTTGAAATTGAATATTTTAACGATTTCAATTTCAAACATTGAAATAAAAAAAGAGAAATTGAAATTGAAATTAAATTGATATTAAAAATTTTTAAAAATTGATATTGAAATACAAAAAATGAATTTGGATCAACACTAGTTTAGACGAACTTACAAGTAAATTAAGTTTATAGAAGTTTGTTTTAAAAATGCAATAATCTTCATTATTAAGAATATATAAATTAAAACACAATTTTATTAAATCTGTATACGATTATAAGCGATAAATTAAAATTATAGATAATAATGTGTTCAGTATTCTGATAACTAATCTCTACAGTACTGAAGATTTAATGGATTGTATAAATTTTCTATTAATTGATTTTCTATTATTATCAAATGCGAGATTAAGTCTTCATAATTCATAGATGAAACAGAATATTGCTATTAGCAAAATAAATAACACCATAAAAATTAAAAATAAATTTTGAAGTAATTTTTCATTGAATTTTGAAGTAATTTTTTTCAATAAATAAATAAAGATATTTTAATTACAAATGGGGTGTTATTTAATATAAATGCACTCAATTTCGATTAATACTGTTGAAATTCAGAGTTTCACGCAAAGTATTTCTCCCCTAATATAACACTGAAATTATTAAAAAAAATATTTTTTTTATCTCTTTCTTTCTCTTTCTTATTCGGCTGCCGCTTCTGATTATTTATTGCCAGAAAAATATAAACACGTTTTCACTGTCAAAAATTTTTTCTTCACATATTCGAGTGAAAATTAAAGCGAGAAAAAAGTTTTTTTTTTTTTAAAAAGATTATAGAAAATAATGTGAAAACACTGGAGGCTAAACTCTCTGTGGTGTTTATTAACATTAAATTCAAGGCTTCAATTATATATCTTTTGCTTTAATATATATTTATTTATAGCTAATTTTCTTTCTTTCTCTTCGTTTCGCTAAAAAAAGAGTAATTTATTTTTCTATCCCAACACCACTATACTAGTAATAATAACTATGTTTGAAATTAATAGTTTTTAATTTTGCTCATATTTTTGCTTAAAATTTTTCTGTTTTTTTTATTCTCTTCTTTTCTGTGAGATATGAAATTGAAATTTTTCAATAAAAAAAATAATCATATTTTAAATTTTATTAAAAAAAACGCTAATTATATTTATATTTTTCACTTATCTTTTTTTTTGTCGTCGTCTTTCTTTATCACTTTTCTCTCGAAAAAAAATTTAATTATTGCTAATGTTTTCTCAAATGTTATTTAGCTAATGGATGGCGAAAACTAAAAATTTTTTTGCTCGGCGTATAATTGATTTAAATGTCTGATAATTTTTTTTCTTGCTTTCTTAAAAATATATACATTTATCACTACTACTGCATAGGTAACCAACCGTCTGCGAGACCCCAAGTCTTATTCAATTTTCCCTAACATTTGCTTATTATAAATTGAATTCCTGTCTTCCTTTTGCGAAACAAAATTTTATATAAATAATTCAGAAAATTGCAAACAAATATTGCTATTTTTATCACATCGGCATTAAAGTGAAAACGAAAAATAACTATCAATTAGTCGCATAAAATAAATTAAATTTTATCAGTTTATGATGCAATCGCTCTAACAGTTAAATTAACGGCGCATAAATATTCTGAACACTAATCACACATATAAGCAGCTAAAGGTCTTTTTTAATGATTGTAAACCGAAAAATTTTTTAACAATAAATTATTTAATTTCGCATATTAATTTTTAGCTGCACATAATAATAATAATAATAATATAATTTCTAAAATACTAGCTAATTTCTCTCTCTCTCTCTCTCTCTCTCTCTCTCTCTCTCTCTCTCTCTCTCTCTTATATATATATGCTGTATATATGTTAAGCATTAATATAAAATGTTAATGAAGCAATTTATTGTTTTTAATTTGACATAAAATAATAAGGAAATGGGTAATAGAAAGAAGTAGTAGCAGTAGTAGTAGTAGTAGTAATAATAACACAAATAATATTCATAATAGAGATTAACGATTAAAACACATAATTATGTCTATTTTATCTCGCAATTAATAATACAGTATTAAGGAATTGCTTTGTTATTGTTGCTGCTGTAACAATAAATGACATATTACTGGCAATAAAAAACAATTAGGAATTTATTTTTCTCTCGCCGTTAATTATTTTGTTTATACACTGCCTGTCGCTTTATGCGCCGCTAATGACAAAATACAATTTCAATTAATTATTACAAGCGAACGAAATTTATATATATATATATATATATTCATTTATGACAACAAAATAGAAGCTAATAGCACTTAAAATCATTTATTTTCGCATATGATTTATGGGCGCAGATGAGCGCCATTAGTATGGATGGCACAGCGAAGAAGACCTAATTTGTATAAAGTGTTGTGCAATAACGTATAATTAAATAAGATTTTTGCATACTATATATATTTATCATTTTATATTAAAGAGGATTTTTCAGCGCTTTACTATTTTATTCAATTTACTCCTCTCACAGCCAGCCTTGGTTTTTCGCGTTAGAAACTAGTGTTTAGAATGTGTTAGTAATATATATTATTTATTATGGCTAGTCGTACTTTTTTGTTACTTTTTTTTGTTCAAGAGAGCAGATTTAAAGCCACTCTAAATATTCATAAAACAAATGGTGTGCGAAGAAGAAGTGATATGACGTCTTTAAAAACTTTTTTTCGCATTTTAAAAGTTGTGTTGTGCGTGCGATGCAACGCAGACAAAGCAATACAACAACAAAAAAAACAAGAAGTCTTTTAAAAATATATACGACTTCTCTCTCCTAAAACTTGAGAAGTGTCTTAACTTTTAATAGAATGCATATATTATAGCCGCTTAATGAGAGAGACACGAAACGGCTATACAGTGTTACCATAGTATAAACGGTGCCACTGCTGCAGCAGTTAAGAGTGACAGCTCATTCGTGAACTGATAGATAATTAAGACGGAGAGTGAGAGCGAGAGCGAGAGATGTGAAGTGAATTTTTTGTTTTTATATGGTTCTCTATATTTTTTTTGTTGCTGAAAAAAAACACTGTATAATAAAAAGCAATAACACTGTAGTTACTTTCAGAGACAAAAAACGTTTTAATTAATAAGAAATGGTAGTTTTGGTTTATAGTTGGTTCGCGATTTTAATGGCCGACATTTGTTCTTTATTACTTTGGAGGTTATTTTGCATTTTAATACCAAAGAAGAGTTTTTTTTCCAGTGAAAGTAAATTAGGATATATTCGTGTGTTGGACTTTTATGGCCATTTGGTGTAATAAATCACTTTTAAATAGTTTCTAATGAGATGTTTAAATATATATATATATTTTTTAATGAATCATTAATTTGCGTGCGAATCGAAATACTCAGAGACCTAAGAACGCTTTTCTCGCATTTGGTTTTTACTGTACAGTTATATTCAAAATATTTTTTATGAGTGTATTGCGCGAATCAATTTTGTTCTTCTAGTATAAGTTTAAACTAAAATATAAAAATGTATGCGCAATGATAAACACTTGATCGGACAAAGAGATCCGTTGCGAACTGTATTAAGTATTAGTTATCTTTTATCCCACTAATCCATGTAAATTTTAAAAATGTTTTTAATAATGATTGCTAGTTTTAACGATTATTCATTACACACAACGGATGAGAAATTTGAGGCTAAAAATATAATGCTAACTTTTTTTTCTTAAGAAACGGACAAACGTCTATTAATTAACCTTCAACCCACTTGCGAGAGTATCGGGTTATCGATAACAAACAAAAAAAAAGAGAGATCGAATGATTTATTCCTAGAAATCTGGTCAACCATTTTTGATTAGAAATTAAATGAATTACATACTTCATTATCATTACTTTAAACAACTTTAATTGATTGTAATATATGGCTAAATGCTGAGGCATTTCAAGACAGAAGCGCATAATTTATTTACTTTTGTTAAATAATATGTTTTAGCGAAAGTCTCGCTCGAATTGTCTGTCTCTCACGTGTGCACCAATTTTAGCCGTGCAATCTTGCAATCGATTAACTCGACAAAATTGTCGCTCAATCTACCTCTTTCTTTCCACTGGCAATTTATTATAGGGTAGTAATAATGATTTATGCGGGCTAAACATTTAGACTGCTAAAAATAAACCTGTGAATGCTGTGAAACGATTTTTAAAACCCTATAATCAACAGTATCGCTGAAAGAGAGAGAGAGAGAGAAAAAGAACGAAAAAAAAATGTTTGTCAATCAAATGCAAGTGAAAGCTTAATTTTTTGTATACTTTTTGTTGTTGTTGTTGTTGTTGTTGCGACGATCCCTGTTTTTCTAATTAGAAGGTTTTTACTGCGAGTTAACGATAGATACAGTAAATAAGATATCAAAAACGATTTCATGATTCAATTTAAAATTTATACCCTAGTATTCAAAATATTGATTTACACCGTATAACAACTAAAATTTATGGCGTACGTCTGCTCTTTTTTTATATTCTATGCTTTTCCAATGAGAGTTGGAAAAAAATAGTCAGAAATCGAGTTCAACAAAATTAAGAAGAAGGAGAAGAGCGAGAAAGGAGTGAAGTGGAATAATCGTGTCGTACTTCTTTTTTTCTTTCTTTCTTTTTAAAACGACTACTGGCGTGCACTATAAATGCTGCTCGCATTAATCTTAGACACTATAAATTGCATCCTGTTTTCAATAGCGGGCTAATTAACAAAGATATGCGCGCAACACCACAAAAATATCCTTTTTCTCTCATTAATAACAATCTTTTTTCTTTTGATTTTTGTTATAGATTTACGAAGTAAAAGTTTCGATTCAAAGTTAGTTTAATTTGATAAAAATTGTTCGAGATTTTTTTAGCTAACTACAACTATGTAGAGAGCGAGCTTATGGATTTGACAATTCTGTCTGTCTGTCTGTTTGTTTTTTGTTTGTGTGATCGCAGTGTTCTTAAGTTCAAGAAATCTTTCACTTCCTTGCTATATCTTAATAATTTATAACATACAAATTACAATTTATTAGTCTGAATAGTCGTCACGTTAGAATATTAATATGAGTAACAATGAATTAAACTCTTTTTGCACTTCACCTAAAAAAATACGAAGTTAAGTCACCTAAGAAAGTGAGTTCTATTATGAATGTTCCGGTCTTGTTTTTTGTGTTGTTATTGCTGTTACTTGTTTTGCTCTCATTATTAATTCAATACTTTTATAACATTCAACCATTTATCGATTTATTAGTGATTTTTTTAGTTAATTTTCCTGAGAAAGAATTATTTTAATTTATGGTAATCTCTTTTTTGTTTAATTTGTGGTAATCTTCAATAAATTTGGTGGTTTTACTATCTTAGCTTAAATAAGTTTTTATTAGTTTAAGATACATAATCAACTAAAATAATAAACTACAATTGTATCAAATAAAAACTACTCTTTAAATAAAACAAAATACGCTAAGTTTATTTTAATACAGTTAAAAGTTTTTTAAACAACTCTATAATCCAAGCGAAACTGAAGATTTCTGAATTAAACTTTGAGAAATATAAAATCTTTAATTTACAGAAAATTGATGTGAAGTTACACAAATGTGTGAAGTGTTCGCACGCGAGAGAGAGAGAGAGAGAGAGAGAGAGAGAGAGACCACCACTCAAATCTATAGAGCTTACGAACTCAAGTACTTAAAAGTATCTTTTAGTTCATAAATTTCTACACGGATTAATGTGAACAGAGATCAGTGATTAGCTTTTTCTGTGTTTATAACTTTTGAAAAATTTTTTTCTTTTTTTCTAAAAATAAAAATATCAAATAACACACAAGAAAAAGGTATTAACATTAAATTGATT
The DNA here is from genome assembly GCA_034698365.1 of Steganacarus magnus. Classification (NCBI taxonomy): domain Eukaryota; kingdom Metazoa; phylum Arthropoda; class Arachnida; order Sarcoptiformes; family Steganacaridae; genus Steganacarus; species Steganacarus magnus. The sequence continues at coordinate 13,267 of JAQIVF010001059.1, forward strand.
CACAAATATTTTTATACGCATAAAAATTCCTTGAGTTCGAGATTAAAAAAGGAGAAGCAAGAGATGAAAAAAAATTTTATTTAAAAATCTGGCGAACACTTATGCTTATGTTTTCTAAATAAACCGCAAATGATTAATTAAGATCATTATCAATACAATCAAGACTAATAAGTATGCATAATGTGTTTCGCCAGAAAAAAAAGAGTTACGCCAAAGATTTTTTATTTTCATTTTTTTCTTCATACACACACATGATTAGTTGACTCTCTTTTTAACTTATAATTAATCATAATTAATGGCTTAATATATTTTGGCTCAAAAAATAATTAACTGATTACAAAAGTCACGTATTTGATTCTGCAATCACATCTAATAATTATATTTGCAAAAAAAATCTAACTACTCGTGGATTTGGATATTGCTATCTCACAACGTTTAAAAATATGTAAACACATTTTTCTTGGGGTGTCTGATGATGATGTATTCAACGGATTGTGTGCACGCTGTTCTGAAAAACGAACTAAACTAATATACGGTATAAATTTTTTTATCGGGTAATATTCTCATTCGACATTAATTATATTTTCTAATGTATCTATTAATATGGTGTGACCTTCGCTGCGTTGTTAAGAAGCGAAATTTTTTCTTTAGTAAAAACCCTCAACTGTTTCGGGAGATAAAGTTTTTTTCTCATAAGCGATAATTCACTGTAGATTAAAATTTAATAAATTGCTCGCAGAGACTGTTTTTTTTCGCGAGTAGTGAATGCATAGAAGCTTAAGATTATTTTATGTGTCGAAAATATGTTGACAAAAACATGTGATACCTGTGCGTCAAACGATTCCAAAGAAAAACCACACCAAAAAAGAGAAATGAAAGTTTTTCTCCGATTATATCTAATTGCTTAATTTTCTCTACAAATTTTCTGAGTTTGTTAATAAAAAAAATAATAACAGACTTGTAATAAACTTTTGTATAATAATAATAATCTTTCTTTTTTTGCAGTAACTTTCTGTTTTATATACTCTGTTTACGCGTCTTTTTTGAGTAAGTTAGTATCACACAGATTTTTTTCCGGGAATAAATGACAAATTAAACAAAAGGTGATTAATGTATAGAATCTCTACAATATTATAATCTCTGTGTGAATCAGTAATTTTTTTTCAATCAATAAGATTTTTAATGGATTGACTTTTTTTCTAATGCTGTCATTAATATTTGTCAAAAAGATGGTGTATTTCTCAAGTTATAAATAATCGGAAACAGAATTATTGCAGTTTGAAATTTGCGATTAAAAAAACTATTTAAATTATTTCATTAAATATCTAAAAATTGCGGTAAAAAATTATTATATCATTTATTTTTAAAAATTTTTTTATCAAACCTAATAAAAAGAAAGTACTTTTGGCATTTAAATAATTTGAAAATAATATTATTCGATGTTATTATTGATTTATTAGTATTTATTTCAGTTTTCTATGTCATATCTGTTAAAGAAATACGTTGTGTGTGTGTGTGAGAGAGAGAGAGAGAGAGAGAGAGAGAGAAATTAATTTTCTTATGACAGCACACAATTGAATAGAAAAGAAAATAGTAAGTGTTTGGCAATCACAGAATTAATGACAAAACAAGACAAAATATTTTCTTTTTATTAATACTGTAACACAACACAACTCACTGCTGCATCACAAATAAACCATTTAGAGTTCTTCTTTTTCTTCTTCAATAGCGTGATATAAGTTGTTAACAAATAGCCACTTTGGCTAATCTGTTGCTATTGTCCCACAAAAGATAACAAGAGATATAAGTTAATTATATATGATAAGCATTTTTTCTCAACAGATTTTACTTTCAGGTAATTGTTTTAAATAATTTTAATGCACAGTGAAAAGTAAATCCAAGAATATCCTAAGAATGGATACATAATAATTAATTATTCTTCAAAATTGTTGTCACATAAAAAAATTAAGTAAATTAAAATTGATTGCGTAAAACATCAACAGAATGAACAATGTCTACCGATTTTAACAAATTATTTTAGTTCATTGCAAAATAGCATAATTTATTAGCACACGTTTCGATTCTAAAAATGAAGATAACTATCTTTGAAATTTATGAATGTAAATACTATTATAATCAGCTAACAAAAAAAAATACTTTTATTTTTTCCTTTTAAGTAATAATTTTGATTTTTTAAAATTTCTCTGTCCTTAATGTTTGCGGGGACATATCAACAAGTTTTTTATCTGACTTCGATAAAATCAAGGCAGGTTTATGGATTTGACTTTGTCTGTCTGTGTGTCTGTATGTGTCACGCTCTCTGATAGAAGGCTTTTTTAGTGAAAAAAATGTCAAAATAGGAGGCTTTTTTAGTAAAAAAATGTCAAAATAGAAGGCTTTTTTAGTGAAAAAATTTTGAGATAGGAGCAAGAATTAAACGGTATATGTTATTAATAAAACTGGCATATGCCACTTTTCACGGTTATATAGTATAACTGCCCCATTATATCAATAGAAAAACCGGCATATATGCCACTTTGTGAGCTAATATGGTATAAAACATGGAATAAACCGGCATATGCCACTTTGGGCTGTAATATAGGATAGATCCCGTTTGGGCGTTAATATATTATAAAACCCGGACTATACCGGCATATGCCACTTTAGGCATTATAGTAAGTGGGGAGCGAGCGAACGTAGTG
>JAQIVF010001060.1:0-15968 GCA_034698365.1 Steganacarus magnus
ATTGATAGCATCTCTTAAAGTCAGTGAACATAATTCCATTTGAATGTGTAAAAGTTTTGTTCGCAGTGGAGAATAAAGTAATGGATTGAAGTTTTTATTTTGCTTACTGTCATCACTGTTAGGTATTTCTATGTAGTAATTATCTTCTATCCAATAATCAATGTACTTCTCAACATAATTACTGTTTAGTTCTGATAATACCATTAACACTTCTTTCATACTTTCTTCATTTTTTGGTTTAAAACTAATTTTTTTGATTGCAAATAAATTTTTTTGTAAATCTATGCTCGCATTTGAATACACTATAAAACTGTCCACTGCTTATTAAAGCAATTTCTATAAAACGTTTTTCATAATTACTTGAATTAAAAAGTTTCTCTGACTTTTGTATGTCACTCATTGGCGAAAAAACACCTTTACTGTAGTTTTCATCTGATGTGTTATATTTAACTTTACTTTGAATAAAGTATTTAATGAAACTTTCTTCTATTGACCATAATTTAGTTTCAGTTATTTGCTTAAACACTTTAAACACTTTATTGTAAGATAATTGCTTGCGTGTGAGACGCCATTTATTTTGTTGCGACAAAATTTGATTACAATCTGGTCGTGAATTTGGTGACTTGTTTAATAAACTTTGAGCTAAATTTTTTATTTCGTTTAATGGCGCTAAATTTTGTTTTGCAATGCTTTCATCACTAATAAAAAATCAAAATAATTTGTCAGATTTTTTTAGCTCAGTTTGATTTTATATCAATGAGCTATTCGATTTGGGATGTTCGTGTGTCCCCACTTTTTGATAGGAGGCTTTTTTTGTGAAAAAATTTATTGATAAAAGGCTTTTTTGTCTGAAAAATTTTTACTTTTTATATAAAAAAATTTTTAGTTTAATTAGTTTTTTGTTAGAAATATATTGTTAGATAAAAAAGGTTTTTCGAATTAAGTGATTTTTCTAAACAATATTTTTAAGTTAAGAAAATTTTTTGTTTAAGCAGTTCGTAATATAATGTATGTATAGTTGAGAAAAAATTTAACAACAATTTTCTAAAAACTGTCTTAAATTTTTGGCTGCATAAATATTTGTGATGTTCACTGTTCGAGTGCTGAACACTGACTGAAACTAATATATGTGTGCATTCTCTCAAGTACTAATCACAACAATGCTTTTTAAATTAAGAAAATTTTTGGTTTAAATTATATTAGAATTGTATATAATTCATTTTAAATTATTTTTCTAAACAATGTTTTATCAAAAATTTAAATCTTTACTCTTTAAAAATTAAGGTCTAATAATTGCAAAGATATGTTTATCAAAGTGAGCCAAATTTATGAAATTTAATGAATTGTTTAATATTTAAATTTAATTTGCACTTACTTGATATCGATTTGAAACATTTCCATCATTAAAACTCCTAAACTATATATATCTGATTTTGTTGTTATGTGCATTTCATGTGCTCTGTAACTCTTAGTTCCAGAATCATTTGTGTGTGATTGATCTCTAACATTATGAAGTGCTGACAAACCAAAATCGGATAATTTAACCATTCTTTGATTGCTTTCATTCAGTTTATTTAACAAGATATTCTCTGGTTTTAGGTCGCCATGAATTATGGCTGGATTTTGTGATTGCAAGTATTGCACACATTCTAGAATCTCATAAAATAGTTCACTTGAAACATAATAACCAGTCTTTGATAACGTATTATCAATTGATTTGCATTCATTAACGATTATATTCATAGCTTCTCTTAAAGATAATGAACATAAATCCAGTTGAATGTGTAATAAAAGTTCTCTTTTAGGATTATATAACGACATACTCTCAGTTTTATTTCTATAGTTTTCAATATTAGATGAATGTATATAATAGTTAAGCTCAAACCATGAATTCAAACATTTCACAACAAATTCATTATCGAGTGTGTTTAACACCATTAGTTCGCTTAAATATCTTTCTTTATCACATAGTTTTAGACTAATTTTTTTCACTGCATAAATCTTTTTCTCCGGTTTATATTCGGCTTTGAATACACTAGAATAGCTTCCATAACCCAAAGGTCCAATTTCATCAAATAGTTTTCGATATCTACTCGCGCCTATTTTGAAGTAATAGTCGCAATTAATTTCAATGTATACGTTGTTCTTGTTGTTCGATTCAGTTTTATCTATGCTGCTGTCATCAACTATCGTCTCAGCTATAGTATGATAAGTATTTCTTAATGTTATCTGTTCACAAAATGCTACAAATGCTTCGTTCAGTGAATAATAATCTGTTCCGACAAACTCATGTATATTATCAGTATTTTCTTTTAAACCAAAGCATCTATTGCTATATGTTTGGGCAATAACTAAGTGAAAATAAACTGATGTCGCAATATCTTTAAATTTTTCATCATTTTTAAAAGCGGTTACTTTCTTGTATGACACATCATTAGTAATAGCGCCGCAAAAATAAATTTCTCCAGCATTGCTTAACATAACAGAGTTGAATCTTCCGCATGCAATCTTTACAATTTTAGGAGTGTTTAGTCTCACTGGTGTCACTTGTAAGCTAACATTTTCGTTACCTAACTGACCGTAACTGTTATCTCCCCATACGTATACCACACCATTTTCGGTCAGAGCCATCGAGTGTTTAAGACCACACGCTATCTTTATCACATTAATTATATTAATTTTAACCGGTTCTGGTTGATTTTTATTACTATTATTGCCAATTTGTCCAGAGCTGTTACGACCGAATGATAAAACATTTCCGTCTCGAGTTAATACAATGCAGTGATAAAAACTGACACTAATATCGGTAACAAAATAATCTCTCAGTTTAACGATTAATTTAGGAGTGTCACAGTCAACAGTGGTTCCATCGCCCAGTTGGCCATAATCATTATGTCCCCAACTGTATACGTAACCCCTCTTTGTGAGCGCCATGTAATTTGTATAACTAGACGCGAATTTTATGACACCTCTGCCGCAAAGTTCAGTCAATTTTCTCATTTTTTCGTTTTTCGATGACTTTATTAAACAGTAAACGTCGTCATCACAGTTAACAAATAATATCTTATGTGATATTGGAATATAAAATAACCTAATATTTTCAAATTTAATATTTTTAAATAAGTTTTGTTCGATTTCACTTATTATTTTCAATTTTATTATTGAAGACATTATATTTAAAATAATTGAAAAGTAATAGCTTTTTATTTTAAGCTAATTATGCTTTTATTACGTACAAATATTTCTCAAAAAAACAAACGAGAAAAGTACACTTTGAACAGATAGTATGACACACAGTAAGAGTAAAGAATTTCTTGTTTATCACTATTGTTATCGTTCTTTTTACTAAACTATTTCCATTGGAAACGCAGTAACATTTAACATAGGCATAAAAACTACTATTATTAACTTATCAAAACAGGTTAAGGTACAACAATATGACATTAAAAAAATCTTTTATCAGAGATTTTCGAATGAAACGCATTTCATTACTTAGGTTAACACCTAGAAACTACTATCACTAAAAGCGTAATAGTATGATAAATTTAGGGCTTATTTAAAGTTAACATTTATTTTATTTGAAAAACAATGTATTTTGATTTTATTATAAATTTTTTGTGATGAATGAACCGCAAAAAAACGGCTACTATTTTAGAGAATTTAGAGAGATTAAGCAATTAGGTTGTGGTGGTTTCGGTACAGTTTTTGAAGCAGTTTTGAAATCAGATAAAACTTCATATGCTGTCAAAAAGGTGGCGCTGAAGATTACAGAAAGAAAATGGAGTTTAAATGAAGTAATCTTTTTAAATGAATTAAATGGAAACGAGAATATTGTTGGATACTTCGGTAACTGGTTTGAATGCAATTATTACAGAACGGATCTAAATCAGAATCAGATATGCGAGTCACTTCTTTCAATTTCGAGACTCAATTCATTATCCTCGGATAAACTGGACGAAATTTTACACATACAGTTACAGTTATGCAAAATGACCCTAAAAGATGTTATCGATAAAGTGGACGAATATAATTCTAAACACGCAAATTCTTCGCACGGAATAAATCCATTTGTATTCAATATTGCGCTTGAATTAGTTTCGCAAATTGTTAAAGGACTCAAACACTTTCACAAAAACTCAATAATTCATCGCGACATAACGCCCGGAAATATTCTTATTTCTGCGGACTATTTAGCAAAAATAACTGATCTCGGTTTAGCTGTTAAAGGTGAAGGTGACAGTGTGTACGACAAAAAATTTAAATATGCAACTCATATCTATAGACCAGAAGAATTTTCTTATGGGTGCTATGAACCGGGAACAGATTTATATAGTGTTGGAATTATAGCAGAGCAGCTGTTTTGCATATACCCGTAAGTTTTGGTTCAATTTTTAAAAAATTTATTTAATAGAAACAAAACAAAGAAAATAAATTTTAATCTAAATTAAATTTTTATTGAATTAGATTGACAGATGAGTTTGTAGAAAATTCTTTTGGGGAGCAAAGAGTTATTTGTGAACTCATACAAAAATTAACATCAGACGAGATCAGGGAACGCGGTTCGTGCGACAACACTCTTTCTATAATTGAAGAGTTAAAGTTCAAATACACAATTACTTGCGATTTAGAAACTTTTTTAAAAGAATTGTAGAATAATAATTGTATACAGAATTATTTTAACCGAACAACTGTACTGTTATTATTATATCACTATTTCATTACATTTTGGCGGTTTATTATCGCACTTTAAATAGAAACCGTGAGATAGTGTATATTAACTGAGTTTGTGTGGAATGACTGTATCGAGAATTCAATAATTATTTGTGAACTCATCGGAAAATCAACATAAAAAAATAAGGCAATGCGGTTCGTGCGAAAACACTCTTAACATAATTGAAGTGTTAAAAATAAAGTATAGAATTTCTGGCAATTTTTTTTAAACTTTTTTTTAATTCACTGTACATAAATTTTATTTAAATCTTAAATTTACTTTCTGGACAGTGATATGTTTTTCATATAAGGCGGTTAAAAGTTTAATATTATTAATTTTTAGGTTTTATGGGTTTTTTTATGGTTAAACTCAGTCATTTATATGTATTACGATAAATCATATTTCGAACAAAAATATAATTGACAATAATAATTTAAATAATAATAAATACATTATTAATGAAATTCGTAAATCATTATAAAAGAACTAAATGTCATATATTGAATAAATCTTAAATTTCTATATTAGCTTTAAATAGTCTCGTAAAATATTTTCTGTAAAAAATATATTAGCACTACAGTATGTTTTTAATTTGTTTAAACTAATAAATTAAAGGATTTAGAATTAATAGCTAAAAAATTATAAATATGATTTTAAACAATAAAAATTATTAATTAGTGCCACATTTCTTCCATTCACTGGTTCATTTTATCGACTTCTCAAAAATTATTCGTCGATCAATTATCAGGTCCTGAATCGATAGTGGTTTATAATGCATGTATTTTTACAGAAACTTCTTTTAATAATATTTTACAGAGTAATAGTATTAAATTAAAAGAAATTTTATGAATTTTGAGTTGAATCATGTTTTGGAAAAGCTTTAATTTTAAACGAGTTTTTTGTTTAATGCGTTAACAGTAATTCTTTAATATCTTCAATAAAATCTTTATTTATTAATAAAATATATTGTAAAAAATAAAGCTATTAAATCATTGTACACGTGCTTATGCCAGTTTTCTCTGTTGCGGTGATAGTATTATTAATGTTAAATTTATTTTGAATGAAATACTCAATAAAATTTTCATCGAGTGAATTTGATTGCGGAGTTTTACAAACTAATTCGTAAAATTGTTTATCGGCAGACAATTTCTTGCTTTGTAATCGCCATTTTTTATGTTGTGACAACATCTGGTTACAATCAATTCGTGAATCTGGTGACGCCTTTAATGCATTCATTGCTAAATTTTTAATTTCAATCATTGGCACTAAAGTTTGTCTTACGTGAGCACTAACATGAAAAATACTAATTAGTCTTTATGTTTAATTTTAATCTTATTCTTACTTGATATAGCAATGAATTTTTTAATGAATTTAGATTTTTTATATCTGTAGTTAATAGCTCTGTTAAAACTTTTGCAAAATGTACATAATGAAGTCACAAAAAAGTGTGCTAAAAATTATTTAAATGCGCGAAAACCTTTAGTGCTTGCGTGAGATGTGCTTTGTTTGTAAATTCAGTGAATTATGTGTTATCATAAAAAACTAAATTATCAAGTAAGTGTAAGAGAAAAGTATAATATAAATTAATTTAATCTAAACTTTTAACTAAATTCCATACACTTTTGACTTCGTATTGTTGCACTGAGAGAATAAGTTCCAACAATTTAAAAAAAAAAAGTTCAGAACCACTATGACTTACAATAGAAACTGACTGTAAAATGTCTTTAATATTAACTTTTAAATTTTTCTAATCATATAAAGGAAGTGAAAATTTATTAAAATCCAATAATGGGCGCAAATTATCTGTATTATTTGTAAAGGTGTTTATGGTTTGGTTAAACCAATGGTTTTTTAAATGGGTTGGTTTGGTTTAATTATTTTAAAACTTTTATGGTTTATATTGGTTTTTGGTTTACGCAAAAACCAATGGATAAAACCACAAAACCAATTAACTTTATAATGGATAAATTAATGACATTTGTAGAAATATTGTCGTTTCAATCCAAGGAGTTTTGAGGCCCCTTCTTAAATCCGGTTTTATCCGAAGTGTAAATATAGTTTCCACAAAACTACCACTACTAACTATTCTCTAATTTTTAAATCATTTATTAAAGAACAATAAATATATAATATAATACGTTTTTAATGCAAAAGTAAAATTCATGGTTTTTGGTTTTTTAATGGTTTGGTTTGGGTTGGTTTCGATAAAAGTAATTTTTTCATGGTTTGGTTTGGATTAGAAAACCAAAATTATAGATTGGTTTGGTTTCGGAAAAGTCAGACCATAAACACCTTTAATTATTTGTATCAGTACTGGTACGACGAACAGGATCAGCGAACTAAATATTTGCCAGTAATAAGAATGAATCCATGGCTAATGGTATCACTGATGGCACTGTACCTGCTGTTAATTAAAAAATTCTTGTTGAATTTATGCGAAACCGTAAACCATTTTCGCTTAAGAAAGTCATGTTAACCTACAATATCTTTATGATGACAGCAAATGTATATTTCTTTTCTATGGCTTTATACTATTTCGGAAAACGTCTCTGGGATTTTGTGATGCCTTCGAAACGGGAAGTTTCGCCGAAAACTCTGTGGGAAATAAATATGTGCTATCTTTACTATTTGACAAAATTGCTCGAACTGTTCATTTTTAAAGTTCTGAAGTTTTTAAAGCCAGACATTTCAAACAACAATATTACTGTAAAAGATAATCCAAAATTATCATTACTAACATTATTAACTTTACAAACATTTCATTCGCGGTCCGAAATCTGGCCAAACATTATTGATTATTCCAGAACTTTCCGGAGAACCGAATAGTATTCGCCGAAACGCTACAAAAAGAGAGACGTATTGGATTGCGTTCGCGGCCACAAGAAACGAGTCAAATCAATATTTTCTCGACATAATTAACAGACACCCACTTATGAAGAAATTTATTTTCAGATTTACACATCTGATCGGTAGTGTTATAGAGTTTATTGGCAATACGTTCGCAAATTACGCGCTCAGAGAATTGGGATTTGGTTTGAAATCGGGGCATATAATAATGGCAAACAGTTTTAACAATACTTACGGTATGGTTATCGAAGTCGATGCGAATGGAAATATTTTGCAGTCTCTTCACTCGCCTGACGGTTCGGTGACAGCACTCTCTGAGGCGCGTGAGGTTAAGACTGGTGACACTGAATCAGTGCTTTATTTGGGATCATTTTTTAATAAATATTTAGGAAAGTTAGTGTTGACTAATAGAAATTAAAACTGTATTTCAAACTTCTTTTAATAATATTTTACAAAGTAATAGTAGTAACATAAATTACAAGAAATTTTAAGTACTATGCGTTGAATCATATGTTTTAAAAAAGTGTTAATTTTAAACCAATTTTTTGTTTAATACGTTAGCATTTATATTTAAATATCTTAAGTAAATTCTTTTAGTTATTAATAAAAGATATTGGAAAAAATGAAGCTTTAAATCAGTGTACACATACATCTGTATTTGCCAGTGTTGTCTGTTGTTGCGGCGATAGTATTATTAATTTATTTTGAATTAAATACTCAATAAAATTTTCATCAAAATAATTTAATTGCGGAATTTTACAAATTATATATTAATATTATTAAAGTTAAATTTATTTTGAATGATATACTCGATAAAATTTTCATCGAGAGAATTTGATTGCGGAATTTTGCAATTTATTTCGTTGAATTGTTTATCGGCAGACCATTGCTTGCTTTGTAATCGTCATTTTTTATGTTGTGTCAACATCTGGTCACAATCAGGTCGTGAATCTGGTGACGCTTTTAATGCACTTATTGCTAATTTTTTAATTTCGTTTATTGGCACAAGAGTTTGTCTTATAAGGCTATCAGCACTAACATAAAACAATTCACGACACATTCATAGAGAGCTCACTTTCATAAGTATTGTTAGAATTATGCAAAAAGAATTTAATAATTGTTACTTTTGCGCATTGTTATTATTTATATTAATTTTAATTTGTGAAGTCCTATCTGACTATAAAGTTATAACTAGTGTCCACGGTTTACTGTTAAAACAAATTAAACGAAATAAAACACAACAAATTTAATTTTTATCAGATTTCGTTTAATGAATAAATCGAAATTAAAACAAACAATAAGTGAACTTTTTAATTGAAATCGTGTGATAATTTTGAGTTTTCTTAAAAATATAAAAAATAAATTTTGAAAAATGAGTTAATTTTCGAAAAATATATTTAAACACATTTTAATTGTTTTAATGAAAAAAACTATGATAAATGTAAGCCAAAATTTTTATAATTCTGTAATCTTAAAAAACGGACTCTTAAAAAAGTGCATTATTTTTGATCAGTTTATGTTTAAACATATAAAACTTAGTTTTAAAGTTTTTTATTGACTAAACAACACGAAATTCGTCTTAAAATTTGTTTGACGAAATAAAACACAACAAATTTAAAAATTAATAAAACCAGTAAACCGAGGACACTATTCATAAATATTTTTGTGATGAATGATTATAGCAACGAATTTTATTTAATTATTTGAAAGTGTAAAAAGAAAAGAATACATTGCAAAAAAATTGCGAAAATTTTTAAATTTTAAAATAATTGAAAATATCTACCGAAACAACATAATCAGATCGCATGACACGTAGTCAGAGCAAGAAAGTTATTTATCACTATTGTTGTAATTTTCTTGCAAAATCTAATACCAATATTTTTTCAATATATTTATATTATATTTGCTCAATTCATTGATTTTATACTGTAATATGTGTTTTATTATTCTCAGAAAATGAAGCAAGTATTGGATATTAAGCAAACAAGTGAATCAGTGCTTTATTTGGGATTATTTTTTAAAGAATTTATTAAAGAATTTATATCTGCATTTCAAACCTCTTTTAATAATAATTTAGAGATAAATAGAGTTAAAATACAAAAAAATATTTACTATCAAATTATTTTTTAAGCACTAAAATAAATATAATAAATACTGAAATATTTAAATTATTATAATTTTCATTTAAAGAAAAAAAACACCATCACACCTCATCCTTGAATTTCTCAAAAAAACTTAGTGCTGGTGCTTTTCCACGCTTAGTGTTGGGCGAAAACTTAAATTTAAAACATTCGCAAAATATGCAATAATCATTAATGGTAACAGTGTTAAATAAAAATAAAAATTTCCATATATCTATAGTCTTTGATATGCTTGTAACAATCATTTAATTTTTATTAACTGGCGATTGAGTACTGTTATCAGGTTTCATTTTTTGATTGAATATTGATATTTTTCTTTGATAAAAAATTCAATAAAATTTTCTTCAATTGAAACACGTTTGCAAGGATTTGATATAATTTGTATATACTGTTCATCCAATAATAATTGTTTATTAGCTAAACGCCACAAATTATGTTCAGTCAAAATTTGCTCACAGTTTGGTCGATCGTTGGGAAGAGTGGATAGCATTTGTTTCATAATTGATACCATATAATACATTTCTTGTTTTAATAAAGCGTTATCAGTTGTTTCTGTGTCACTTCAGATAAAATAAATGCTATTAAATTTTTAATTTTCAAAATAAACTATAATTCAATTCATTTTATTATAAAAGTTATTAATTTGTCATTTATCTTTATGTCCACAATTTATTAAAGTTTTCACAATATAAGCGAATCTAATTTAATGAATAATACTCACGTGATATCAATGCAAAACAATTCTTGCATAATAATGCCCAGACTAAAAATATCTGCTTTTGTTGTATAATCTGATCTATATTTTACTTCAGTTGCTTTATAAGGCGTTGTTCCAATATTATTTCTGTGGCCTTCATTAATCAAATCAAGATACGTTATTAAACCAAAATCAGCTAATTTAACAAATCTATTATTAACAAAATTAGTTAATAGTATGTTTTCTGGCTTTAAGTTGCGAAGAAGTATAGGTGGATTTTGTGAATGAAAATAATGCACACATTCTAATATCTCGTATAATAGTTCACTGGAAATATAATAGCCTATTAGCGATAATGTGACTTTGCTTTCATTTTTTATTCTCTTAATAGCATCTCTTAAAGATAACGAACATAATTCCATTTGAATGTATAATACTTTTGTTTGCGGAGGAGAATAAACTACTTGATTTAAGTAGAAATTATGTTCACTATGATCACTGTTACTGGATTTTAAGTAATATTCATCTTCTATCCACCAATCAAAGTACTTTACCATATAATTATTGTCTTGTTGTTCTAACAATCGTAACTCTCTCGTTAGATATATTATGTAATCAAATTCTTGTAGGTTTGAATCCAATTTAATTGTTTTGATTGCAAAATATTCATGGGTTTTTATATGTTCGCACTTAAATACATTAGAATATTCGCAACTCCCTATAAAATCAATTTCATTGAAGTTTTTTTCATATTTTCCAGATTTAAAATAATAATCTGACTTTTTTATGACACCACTACTTGAAGGCGGAAACTCACTTCTACTGTAGTTTTCATCTAATGCATTATACTTAACTTTACTTTGAATGAAGTATTTAATAAAATTTTTATCATCCATTGAACCTAATTGAGTATCGCCAACTATTAGATTAAACTCTTCACTACCAGACAAATGCTTGCTTGCGAGACGCCATTTATGTTGTTGCGACAAAATGTTTTTACACTCAGGTCGAAAGTATGGTGACAGGTTCAACGCTCTTTCAGCTAATTTTATTATTTTTCTTAATTCAGCTGATTTTATTATTTTTCTTAATGGCGTTAAATTTTGTATTACAAGGCTTTTTTTATAATATTCAAATATACTATTCAAAAAGAAATTTTCTTAGGAATTTTTTTCGACTCAATCAACATGTTTAATACACTTACTTGATATCGATTTGAAACATTTCCAGTATTATATTTCCCAAACAATATACATCTACTTTCGTATCAAGGGATAATCTTTTGAATTCTAGTGTTGTATAACTCTTAGTTCCGAGATATTTAGTGTGTAATAAACCATAGTCGGATAGTTTGATGAATCTTCGTTGGTTTTCGTTCACTTCTGTTAGCAATATATTTTCCGGTTTTAAGGCGCCATGAATTATAGCCGGGTTTTGTGAATGTAAGTATTGTACACACTCTAATATCTCTTTCAACAGTTCACTTGAAACATAATAACCAATTAACGATAACGTATTATCACTTGTTATGCACTCATTAACTATTATATTTATAACATCTCTTAAAGAAAACGGACATAATTCGGTTTGAATGTGCAGCATAAATACTCTTTTAGGATTATATAGTTCAATAATCTCCCTATCATTTTGATAATTATTTGTAGTATATGATTGCAAGTAATAGTTAAGCTCAAGCCACGAACTTAAATACTCTACAACGAATTCATTATCGAGATTATTTAACCTCTTTAATACATCTAAACATTCTTGTTTTTCCTTTAGTTTTAAACTAATTTTTTTTATTGCATAAAACTTTTTATCAAGTTTGTATTCTGCTTTAAACACAGTAGAAAAACTTCTGTTACCTAATGGGTATATTTCATCAAAAAATTTAAGATATCTACTAGCGCCTACGTGCAAATAATTATCGCTATTAATTTCAACATACACGTCACTCTTATCACATGAATGAATTAAATTTATTTTTTTATCAGAAATCTGTTTAATTGCGTTATGATAAACATTTTTAAATGTGATCTGTTGTTCACAAATTAATGCTAAAGTATCGTTCAATGAATAATAATCTGTTTGGAAAAACTCAAGTATGTTATGTGTATTTTCTTTCAAAATCAAGCATTTATTGCTATACGTTTGAGCAATAACTATGTGAAAATAAACTGATGTCGCAATATCTTTAAATCTTTCATCATTATTAAAAGCAGTTACCTTCTTGTATGACAATTCATTAGTAATAGCACCACAAAAATAGATTTCTCCTTTATTGCTTAACATTACTGTATTGAATCTTCCGCATGCAATCTTTATAATATTCGTAGTATTAAGCGTCATCGGTGTCTCTCGTATGCGAACAATTTCGTTACCTAACTGTCCGTAACTGTTATCACCCCATAGGTAGGCCATTCCATTATCGGTCAGAGCCATAGAGTGTTTAAGACCACAAGCTATCTTAGTCACCTTATTAATAAAATTAAGTAGGATCGGTTCTAGTTGATCTTCAGTGGTATTATTGCCAATTTGTCCAGAGCTGTTGCGACCAAATGACAAAACATTTCCGTCTCGAGTTAATACAATGCAGTGATAAAAACTGACACAAATATCGGTTACAAAATAATCGCTCAGTTTATCGATTAACTTAGGAGTGTCGCAGTCAACAGTGGAGCCATCGCCCAGTTGGCCATAATTATTATCTCCCCAACTGTAAACAGAGCCGGTATTTGTGAGCGCCATATAATTCGTATAACTAGACGCAAATTTTATTACACCTTTGCCACACAGTTCGGTCAACTTTGTCAAGTCCTCAGTGTTGGCGTACTTAACAAATGTGTAAACATCGTCATCACGGTTAACAAATAATAACTCGTGCGGTATGGGTATATAAAATAACTTAATATTTTCAAAGTGAACATTTTTGATTAAGTTTTGTTCGATTTCACTCATTAATTTGAATTTTATTATTGAAGACATTTTTTTGTCAGTAATTTAATAAACTCAACTTTGTTATAAAATGGCGAACTGATAAAATTTTATCTTAAATTTTA
This sequence comes from Steganacarus magnus, assembly GCA_034698365.1. Classification (NCBI taxonomy): domain Eukaryota; kingdom Metazoa; phylum Arthropoda; class Arachnida; order Sarcoptiformes; family Steganacaridae; genus Steganacarus; species Steganacarus magnus. The sequence goes on from JAQIVF010001060.1 coordinate 13,456, forward strand.
GTGCGTTAATTATTTGAAAAAACTACTAGAAAATACTAGAAAAAACAAACAAGTTTAAATAATTATGAATAATTCAGTAAAACTCGTAAATTAACAGAATTGCAAAATAATAGCTATTTAATAGAAATAAATTATTTTTTAATGTAGAGATTTTCTGAAAACATCAAACAAAATAACTTTTTAAAACATCGTATGACACGTACCCAGAGAAGTAAAAAAATTTTTTGATTATCACTATTGTTATCAGACATTCACTAACAATAAAAACTAATACCAATGTTTCCAATAGAAACAGTGAGATATAACATAGCATGAAAATTTTATTTATAACTTATCAAAAAAGGCAAAGTACAACACCGTATATTAAAAGAAAATATCCAACTTTTTTAGATTTATACGCACTTTGTTACTTAGGGAAACACCAATAGAAACTATCTGCAGAAAATAAAGTGCAGAATAGATTTACCTCTACCCTTAACGCCATTTTTTCATTTATTGTTTGTACATAAGGTGTGTATGAATTATGTTAAATAGATATTAGTTAATATTTGAAAACAAAGTAAATTGTATTTCTTATAAATTTTTGTGATGAATGATCAACAAAACAACGGATATTATTTACGAGAATTCACAGAAGTGATGCTATTAGGCTCTGGCGGCTTTGGCACAGTTTTTAAAGCACTGTTGAAATCCGATCAAAGTGTGTATGCGGTAAAAAAGGTGGCGCTCGAGAGCACAGAAAGAAAGCGGGGTTATAACGAAGTGTATTTCTTAAACGAGTTAAATGGAAAGGAAAATATTGTCGAAATCTTCGGTAATTGGTTCGAACGCAATTATTACCGAAGTGATTGTAATCAAAATAAGACTCACAGCAACGCTTTTGTTCAGTTATCGACACTAAATTCATTGTTTTCCGAGAAACTGAACGAAATTTTACACATTCAGATGCAGTTATGCAAAATGTCTTTGACAGACGTAATCGATAAACTCAGTGAATACAATAGTAAACTCTCAAACTCTAGTTATTACATGATAAATCCACTCGTCTTCAACATAGCACTTGAATTATTTGCGCAAATAGTTAAAGGACTCAAACATTTTCACCAAAATGCTATAATTCATCGTGACTTAACGCCTGGAAATATTCTTATTTCTGCCGACAATTTTGTAAAAATTTCTGACCTCGGTTTGGCTTTTAGGGGTGAAGATGACAATGTGTACGATTTTAAGTTTAAATATGGCACTCATATGTATAGACCAAACGAGTTTCCTATCGGGTGCTATGAGTTCGGAACCGATTTATATAGTGTCGGAATTATTGCATCGCAGCTGTTTTGCGTATTCCCGTAAGTTTTGTGTAAAATTTTAAATAAATTTAAAAAAGGCTGGCATGGAACAAAAATTGAGAAATTAATTTCCCATTTGTTTAGCGCATTAATTTAAAGTAAATTTTTATCGTTAGATTGACAGACGAGTTTGTGGAGAATGTTAGCGGCGAGCAGTCAAGAGTTATTTGTAAACTTATACGACAGTTAACGTCACACAAGAAACGGAAGCGCGGTTCGTGCGAAAGCACTCTTACTATAATTGAAGAGCTAAAATTAAAGTATAATCTTAGTTGCGATTTGGGCACTTTTTTTAATTCACAGTAAAATTGTTGAAAATTTCAAAATATTGTAGCGGCGCAACTTCATTTTGCATATTCCCGTAAGTTTTGTAAAAAAAATATTTTAAAATTATTGTGAATAGAAAAGGCATGAATAAATAAACTATTAATTTTTAATATTTTTTATAAGTCGATAATTTTTCAAATAAATTTTTTTCCATAGATTGACATATGATTTTGTGGTGAATGTTTGTGATGGGCAAAGAATTATTTGTGAACTCATACGAAAACTCGCATCAAACAATATAAGGGATCGCGGTTCGTGCGATAACACACTTTTACATAATTGAAGAGTTAAGAATAAAGTATAGAATTATGCGCGAGTTAGAAACTTTCCTGAGTCACAAGTGAAGTTTTGTAAACTCAAAATATAGTATCATAATTAAAACTGAGAATAAAATAATTCTAAAAAATCTAAATAATCTGATTAATTCATTTTGACACAATGCGCTAAACTGTTATAAAGTAAATTGCAATGTGATCATAGGGTTCATATGGTTTATTTTGGTTAAACTCAGTCACAAATTTAAAAAAAAAAGATCTAACTGAATTATGTCAAAGCATTTTTCGCACACACAAAAAAATAATTGCCGCTAATAATAATAATAATAATAATAATAACGCATTAGTAATAAAATTCTCTAAATCATCAGAAAATTACTATATGTTGAATTTTTTTAGAAATCCTATTTTAGGTCACATTGCGTCAAATATTTTCTGTAAATAATAAAATTATATTCGCACCCTATATATGTTGTCAATTACCTTCTATATAGATGAGCAGGTCCGAGTCTTTCAGGTCTTTGTTAAAGACTCGGACCGGACTCGGACTTCTTTGACTAGCTTC
>JAQIVF010001061.1:0-15968 GCA_034698365.1 Steganacarus magnus
ACACTGACACACACATCACACACGTGCACACACTTACAGACACGAAATGTCGTCCACACTCGCAGCACGCGAGGAGCGCCGCGTCGACCAGCGATGGTGTGGTCACGTGTGATGACAACGCACGTGCATTTGCGGTTTGATTGCACTTTCGATGACTCAGAGATGGCAATGATTTGGTTGCGATGAATAGAGTGGTGGTTGTGGTGGCAGTCGCTGTTCCAGTGGTGGTCACTGTTGTGGTCACTGTCGACGCAGTGGTTGTGGTTTGCATTACATTCACTGCACTCGCGATGCACTGATCAGTGGTCGTCGTGCTCGTCGTTCGCTTGTTGTGGTCGTGTTGGGCGTGACTGTGCGTCGTTGTGCTGCGCACTGCACATGTCGTTGTGCGCATGCGTTATGCGAACACAAACACACATTGAATGCAATGAATGACACAAATGGAGTCAAACACTGCACGCACTCAAGACACGCGACAAACACAACAACCGCACGAGTCGTTGGCCGCACTCATCGCGTGCTCGCGCGGACAGAACGCGTTGCAGAGACGCGCGCTTCAATTGGCGCGATGGGAGGGTATGTGTGATGATGTAGTGATGCACGTGTGTGTCAGTGTCTGACACGAGTGTCTGTAAACACTTATCTGTTTATATTAGAAGCGGAACGCGCGCTCGCGTCGAGTGAAGAGCACACGTGTAACACAACAACGACGTCACGCGAAGGCGAGTCACCACTCGTGTCGTTCTCAGCGACAACTCTGTTCTTGTCAGCGGTGGCACAGAACGATGTGTTGGAAGCAGAACGTCTTCTGTCGACATCGTTGGTCGCAATCGATGCCACAAACAGCGATGGTTTGACAGCACTTCATCAGTCATGCATTGACGACAATGTAGTGATGGCACGATTCCTGTTGGAACGCGGAGCGAATGTCAACTGTCGAGACAACGAAGGCTGGACACCATTACACGCCACTGCGTCGTGCGGTCATCGGGAACTGATTGCTTTGCTGTTGCGTTTCGGTGCTGATCCACGCGCTGTCAACTGTGACGGTGAGTGAGGAGTGGTTTGTTGTGTGAGTGATGTGCTAATGACTTGACTTTCAGGTGAGTTAGCGATGGACGTGTCAGCTGATGACGATTATGAAGTGAAACAGCTGTTGAGTGAAGCCATGGATTTGAATGCAATCGAACACAACAATGATGACGACGATGACGTCACTGAGTGTGTGTTGCGTGCATTGAGACGTCAAGAGTTGTCTGCAATCGAGAATGACGTCACACGTTGGGTCGAATCTGGTGTTTGCGGTGCCGATCACGTGATTGACAGCACAACGCGTGCCACTGTTGTGCACGTGTGCGCCGCAAAGGGTTACGACGAAGTGCTGACACGTGTGCTCAAACACTTCGCAGCGAACGTCGATTTGGAGGCGCGAGACGTCGACGGATGGACTGCTCTGCACGCGAGCGCGTACTGGCAGGTCAGTCACGTGTGTTGTTTCACACAATCATTGATTAACTGTTGTTTTGATAGCAAAGCGAAACATTTGAGACTTTGTGTTCGTTTGGAGCGGACTGTGACGCACGCACTCCTTCCGGTCAGACTGCGCGTGATTTGTGTCACGAGAACACTAGGATTCTAGAGATCATCGCTGAGACGGAGAAGGCTCGAGCTCTGGCAGCCGCGCGCCACACAAACAACGAACAGTCGAGTCAGGCGTCACTCGCGCCGACACTCAACACGACGCCTCAGTCAGAGACACAACGACGCGCGCACGCGAAGAAAGTGAGAGAAACGCGACGATCGACGCAAGGCGTGAGAGCGGACGACGTGGAGAAGGCTCGAGCGTTGATTGACTCGCCGGACTCGAGTGAAGAGAGAGTGATCACTACTAGTGAAGAGAGAGTGGAGAACACAACGGATGACGAAGTGATCACTCGCGCCACACCTCCCGAATCTCCTCCGACGCCCACAATACAGCTGTCACTTCCACGCCCACCGCCACTCTTTATTATCACAAAAACGCCTCAAAACCAAACGACGACAACGCGAAACCATGACAATTATGACAACAATAGAGTCGAAACGAACGAAGATTTGAATCAAAAATGGAATTTAAAACGAATCAATAGTTTGGATGAACGAGAGAACGACGTCAACGAACGACAGAACAACCAAAACAATAATAACACTGTGGCGGACACGACAACGACCCCAACCACAGACACGACAACTAATGTCAGTTACAGTGTGAGTCGAAGACGTCGACCCAAACGGGTGAGTCACGTGTGTGCGCACTCTTGTGACACACGTGCTGTGCGCTCAGCTGTTGCTAACACTGTGTTGTGTGTTCGCACTTTAGGAACGACGTTCAACTGGAATCTCGGACGACAGCGATAACAACAACAATAACAACGACAAGTCAGCGGATGAGGACGACGCGGACGACAGCAGTCGCAAACACGTGACGAGTGAAGCAGTGGTGCGCGTGGTGTTACCGTCCAAACAAGTGGTGACGACATCTGTGGCGCCATCGCGTGAGGAGCGCGAAGAGAAGCAGCGCACGACTACCACTACAGCAACAGCTGCTTCCACCAGTGTTAACGCGGTAAAGCATAACACAGTGTTGTGTGCGCGCGTGTGTCACTCACTGCCAAAATGCGCTAAAAATAGCACTCTTTTAACACAAATAAACAATAAAAATGTCTTCTCTGGGAGCGCCCGCGTCGTCATCGTCGTCGTGGCGGCAAAACACGTTTGCGTCGCGAAACCCACGTGTGCGCGCGACGCCGGCCAGCACTGCGTCCGCATTTCGTGCTGGCAGTGGTGTCACGCGCTCACTCACTTCGCTCACATCTGATCCGTTGTCGGGACTGTCTTCACTCATCACCACAACCAATGTGTCACGTGTGACGCCATCGCACACGCGTCGCGAACCAATAACGCGCGATCGCAGTGTGTTGTCACGTGGCATAACGCGCTCTCAATTCGGAGGATCGCACGCGTCACAGCTGAACGACACTTACACTGCGAACGACAATGTTTGTGAATGACAATGACACGCGCGTCGCACAGTCTCGCACTTAATCTTAATCATTAATTGTGTGTTTGTTTGCCTGACAGGTGTCGCCATCGTGCGCGTCATCACTGCGATCACGTTCAGCGTCGTCATCACGTGCCTCATCTGTGGACTCTTCAGTGGACACTCAGAGAGACAGAGACCACATGAGACCACAATTGGATTACAAGACAATGTATTATGAATTACTGGCGAAGTACGAGACATTGAATGGCAGATTGTCTGAAAGAGAGGAATCGGAGCGAAAGCGAGAACAAGAGTGGTCTCGAGAACGACGCGCATTGCAACGACGCGTGTCTGAGTTGGAAGAAGAGTTGAAAGCATTGGAAACATTGAGAGCAGAGAACTCAAGATTGCGTGACGAAAATGGAGCGTTGATTCGTGTTATCAGTAAACTTTCGAAATAAAAACAAAAACTCATTTATTATTTATTATTTAATTATGTATTGATTTCTAGTCTTTTATTGTAAACTAATTTAGTGTTCAATAAAATCTCGAATTGTTTGACAATAGATGGCGTGAGTGTGTCTGTGATTGCATTACAGCTACACTTCTATACAGTGTTTGCATTACATGTACAGTTAGTGTTGAAACACCTGTTGACACACACGCGACACCACTCATAACAAAACAAAACAAAACAGCAAACTTTTCGCAACAATTCATTGATGAGTTCTTCGGCATCAAACTCATCAGTGTGTTCCTCGTCCATCACTGCGCAAGAGTATCATCACTCGTTGACCACAACTGATGGCATAGATGTCGAAGACGAAGCAATGGACGGTTTGGAAGACGAATTATGTGAGGATTCGGTGAAACTCGCGGAAGAAGGAGTGGATTGTGACTCTGTTTGGACTCACAATGAAGACAGTGTTGACGCGCACGCTCTCGACGACGACGACGACGACCATCACGTGTGTCACGCGTGTCACACACTGTCTCTCACTGTCACTAACGCTGTGTTTGTGTTTCGTTTATTTAGATCTCTCCCTATTGTTGGCCATCGCGTGCCTACAATGTGATCATTCTGAACGACCGACTCATGAGTGAAGCGATGAGTTTACGCGATGACGACGACGACGACGACAACACGACGGCAAGTGTGTCGAGTGCAGTGACGGCGAGTGCAGTCCAGTCGGCTGGAAGTGTTGGTCACAGCCATCACAGTAGTCATCATCTGCAACAGCACAGCAATGGCGCAGCGCTGACACCGATTGGTCGCAATGGCGGTAATCGTGCGTTGAGTTCGTTGACGCGTGGCGTTGCGGTCGTCGGTCATTCCTCGCTTTCGTCAACAGGTGAGCGACGCGTGCGTCAAAACCGGTTTTGTTTACATTCCTGTCAGTTCATTGACCTCTCATTACAGAAGTGATTGACCTTCAAACACAACAACGAACTGACTCTGACTCGTGTCACGCCTCCGGAGGTGTAGCTGTGGGCGCCACTAATGGTTCTTCAACCTGTTTCGATGTGGACTCGACCACGACTGCCACAGTGAGGAGCAGTCACGTGACTGTGAGTTCGAAACCAGTTTTCGGTTTTCACACAACCAGTAACCATAGCAACGGCAATCAACCAAACAGTCATTTGGCGGCACTTCTAAACAAGTATGACATCATTATTCTAATACGTATTGTCTAATTGTATTGCATTGCAGTCCAGTTCTGCCACCAACACCTCCGTCATCACTGTGTGGATCTGATTCAGAGAATGTGAATTCTAAACGATCGAAACAGCAAATGGTTGCCACGCAACAGCAAACAACACAAACACAACACAATAATAACGGCTTTAACTCGTCTTTGATATCAATTCAACCAAAAAACGCATTAAACGGTAAACAAACACACGTGTGTCACACGTCATTCACTGACACGTGTCTGTCTCTGTTAGGCTCTGCTGTGCTGTTAACCGAAGAGGAAAAGCGCACACTCGTTGCCGAAGGCTATCCTATTCCTCAACGCTTCCCACTGACCAAAGCTGAAGAGAGATCGCTTAAGAAGATCCGGAGAAAAATCAAAAATAAAATCTCGGCACAAGAATCACGAAGAAAGAAGAAGGTATTGAATAGTAGTAACCATAACAACGTATTAAATAACATATAATAATAGGAATATATGGAAGAACTGGAACGACGCGTCACTCAATTGGACGCTCGTGTGCGCGAACTCGAACGCGAAAACAAAGCGTTACGCAATTGCAGCTCGAGTTCTGGTTCTGGAGGAGGAGTGGCCGACTCGAGCGGAGTGGCGTAGTAGTAGTGGTGAGGGCAGGCGGAGGCGGAGGCGGTCTAGTCTTTGGAGTAAAAGATTTATAAAGTTTATATATTTTTCTAAAATCTATTTTTATTTTATATTAAAATACTATTTATTATTATATTAAATGTCTTCCAAACAAATGATTGGCGCGTGTGTCAGTAGTGCTGTGTTGTTGTCGTCACTGTCGGCGAACGGAATCGCGTCACTCGTCGTTGTCGTGATTGCGGATGACGTCATCGCGTCTGCTTTCGTTCTCGAGTTCAGCAAACAGTAAATCGATGGCTGAGAACGCGAGCGAAACCTAAACAAAACAAACACACGACACGTGTCAATCAAACTCACGTTTACACACACGTGTCACACACTTACAGTTTGTCTGTGAATCGTCCGCAATATCGCACTTCACTGCCACTCGAGTCACGTGGAGTCGATTGCGCGCGTGTCCATCGACTGTTGTCGTAATCGCTGTTCACGTGTTGTGTTGTTGTTATTATACTATTATTGTTGTTATTATTATTTGTTTCATTGTTTGTTGTGGATGACGTCACACATATGGACGGCTAATCAATGAATCAATCAATGAATACATGTTTACTGTGATTACGTCACACTTACTATTGCGTGTGTATTACTATTGTCGACACACGTGTGTTGTTGTTGTTCGTCATCACACGTGTCACTCATAACATCACGTGACTGTTTGTCATCACTCGTTGTCGTTGTTGTGGTTGTTTGGTCATCAGAGGTGTTTGTTGTTGTGGACCAACTGTCGTCATCATCACTGCATTCCGAGTTCATGTCATCACTGAGTGATCCATTGTCACCATCGATGTCATCGTCAATGTCTTCATCATTTTGACCATCGATCACGTCTTCATTGATCACTTCTTTGTTTTCGAATTCAATTCTTTCTCTTAAGTCTAAAGATTCGATTTTTTCGAGAAAAGCCTTAAAAATAAAAACAAATGAATGAATGATTCGATGATCGATATATCGATATATCGATGATTACCGATTTGGCACGTGTGACATCACTCATATGTTTGTAAGAGTTGTTGAATCGAGTATTGTTTTGACTGTTCACTGGGTTTCGCGCGCAACACATCACACACAGGAAGTCACACACACTGTCGCGCACTTCCGCCAGTCGTAACGACACGCCACACACGCGACAGCGCAGACACGAGCGATGCATCACTGATCCACTCACGCATATCCGGTCCAGACTCGAGTCCACTTCCTGTTCACAGCGAACGCACACCAGACGTCGTGTCGTCGTTGTCTCTTGTTCACTAGTGGTGGCAGTGGTGGGGGTTGTGATGGGGGTTGGCAGTGGACAACTCGTGTCAACACCTCTACTCTGCAATTCTTCGCTGAGAGTTGTGATCCACGTGCCACGTGTTGTGATCGGATGTGACTGACACGCGACGGTCTCCTCATTCGACGTCTCATTCAGTTCTGTAATGACATCACAATCACACACACGTGTCACACAGTTTTACTCACTTTTCTCAATGGACTGCACACGTGACTCATGAATCGCTGAGTTCTGTTGAGCGCGTGTCGGCGCAGACACGAGTGGTTTTGGCGCCACTGAAACAAACAATATATGAATGAAATGACACACACGTGTCACACATTGCATGCAATTTACCGTAAATTTGGTTTTGAGTCCAAACTATTAGTAAAAAGTATAAATCAAATCAAAAGAATGAATGGTTGTCATGACAACCACACACACAAAACACTCACTTTTGAAGTTCCAGTCACGTGTGACATCCAACTTCGCCACGCGTTGCAACACAGGTTCGAATCGTTGTGTCGCGCTCTCCAACACGTGTTCCAACTCTTTAGCGCGTGACACTATCTCTCGAGACTTGTTGCGCCGCGAGGGGGCGTTACTCCACTCGTGTTCGCTGTTGGCACGTGTTGTTGACGTTTGAGTCGCTTCTGTGAACAATCAGTCAATGAATGTCAACGCGTGTCACGTGACAACACTCACCGAAATCACGAACACGTGAATTGAAAGCGTTTGCGCGTTCTTGCGTGCACTCATTGGTTGGTTGGTTTCCGAGCAACCAATCACGTTTGGCAGTGACCACAGAAGACGACTCGTGACTCACGTGAGAAGGAGTGACCGCCACTGTCTGTCTTCGCTGTCGTTTCGCAGCCAATGACGTCGCGCGCAACTCAACTCTTTCGTTCTCAGTGTCCATCATTTGATTGTCTGATTGTGACACGTGTGGACACAAGTGAGAGATTTGGCGTTTGATCTCGTGTTTGGCGCGTGAGTTGTAATCACGATATCTTCGTTCCGGATTCAAACCACTTTCATTGATGGCAGCATTCGGTGACACATTCTCTGGAGTTGTCTGAAATGACGGTTCAATGAGTGGTCATTCACTGTCATTCATACATACTTGAGCCAATAGTCTGTAAACGGATTCGCGTTCTGTTAAAGAGAATACAAACACGTGTCAACACATCAGTCACACACGTGTCGCACAAACAAACCTGCGATGACGTCAAGCAAAGCGTCGCGTCGTGTCGTCTCGTGTTCCAAAGCACTCGTGGCGTTCAAAGCGCACGCCCACTGACGTGTGGTCCACGCGCTGCACAAACAAACAGTGAGTGACACGTGACACACATTCACATACTGACCAATCAAGTGCCGCCAAGAATCCTCTTCCGGCTCCACTTCCTGTAGGCCTGAAATCAACAAAAAATCAATTTTACGCAATGTTTAGTTCGACTCGAGACTACTCACCAAAAAGGTTCGAGCAATGAGTCACCACAAAGCATTGTCAAAACATATCTTCAAAAGACAAACAAAATCTCAAAACAATTCAAACATTCATTGATAGCATAACACGTGCGTTTGTTTACTTGCGTTCGGATGTCACGTGCTTTTCTGGAGTACACGTGACACAGTGGTCGGTCGTGAGTTTGGCGCGTGAAGCGTTGCGCGCGGCGTAAACAGAAGTGAAGTCGAAGAGTGACACATCAGCGGAACCATTGCTGTTCAGTGCGAACTCGAGGTTTCGAAGACCTTTTCAAAGACAAATCAATGAATCAATGAATGAATGGATTGACACGTGTTTGTGTTGACAGACCGGAAGTCCATTCACACGCCTGACGCGCGAACGCGAGAAGAGCAGCACGTGATATGTTGTCGGTGTCGAGCAATCTTGTTGTGTCCGATTCGTCACACATCAACACGTGTTTGGCTAACAATGACTTCTTCGTTGCTGTCATCACGAAGTAATGTCTGCAATGACACACACGTGACACACAAACACATCAATTGAATGACACTTACGTTTCGTCGCGATAATAACAAACGTTTTCCAACTGTCAATCAAAACAAACATTAATCACGTGTTCATCACTCACATCACATCAAACCTGAATGCCTGTTTCGTCGAACAACTGTTGGAACCATTGTTGCGCGTAGATGTAAGACACGCCCGATATCTCCTGCACACGTGCTTCAGACTCTGTCTTGTGATTCACGAAGTTTGCAGTGATGGCTATCGCGAGCCGTCCACGAAATTCCTTTCTCTAATCAATGAAAGTGTAAACATAGTGTGCACACGTGTGTCAACACTTACGGGGAAATCGCGACACAATGTGTTTCGTCTTCCGTCGCAACCAATCACGACATCGAACGCCAATCCAGAGAAGTGTTCGCGGAAAGCGTCGCTCGCGCTCACGTCTGTGGCGCGAAAGTGCGCGCGTGCGCCACACACTCCCGACTGCAACACGTGATGGTGACAACAGCACTCACACGTGTCAGCGTCACATGGTTTGAGAGGAGTGGGTGTGGTCTGTGACATCACTTGTGGACACAACTCATCGAAAGCAATGCCCGGAGCGAAACACGCGCCGAACAGCAGTGCGACCTTCAGTAACACGAGTTGTAGCGATCGTATGGACACGTGATCGATAGCACCCGAACAGAAACGCGCGTAAAACCGTTTTCCGCCCAAACTGTGGACATCACTGATCACATTCGGCCACAAATCTAACCATAAATTGTAATCAAATACTAAACACTCATTGATTGATGTTTACTCACGAATAACATTATTTCTGGTGAATTGCATTCTCTTTTCGACCACAAGAACACACGCGCCTAACATACATAATTCGATGGCAACACGAAGACCAGACAGACCACCACCGATCACCAGAACACGACAGCCACGAAGACATCGCTCTTGACTGTTGTTCGACACGAAGTATTGTTTACGTTGCGATCGTTTTTCCAGTTTATTGAGTGTTGACGACACGCGAAACCATTTGTTGTGTTGTTTTGAACTCAACAGACGATTGCGAACACACGTGAAGTAATCGAACGACGATGACGTGCGCGACGCGAACGACAACTCTGTTTACAAATTAATGTTTACAAATTCATTCATTCATTCATTATTATGACTCACTGTTCGGATCGATGTCTAACCACTCATTGATGGCTTTGTAGTGTTGTGTCACGTGTTTGACACTTTGTGCACAAATGAATGCGTCCAATGAATGAAATGCTTTCGATTGTCGTTGTGATCGCAATGAAGACTGCTGTGACTGCTGTGGTGTCGTTGTGTCATTCATTGTGTGAACAGATGTTGTGGTAATCAATGAACACAACACACACAACACTATCACTCAATTGGGTCTCAACATCAATAATGACACACTAATAAATGAGGGGTTTTTGTAAATTACGTTTTTTATTACAAAATGAATGTATTTTTCAATTAAATTAAACACAAAATGAATTCAAACGACAATTCATTACAAGTTTTTTATATTAAGTTTTGTTTTTGTTTTTTCACTAAATTTATGTCTAATTTTGTGCCAAAAAATAATAACTAATTATTAATTAATTATTAAAACAAATAGAAAATGAATTTATATTTCAATTAATAATTAATGTTTTGTTTTGTTATGTTTTGTTGTTTTGTTGTCTGAAATGTCTGTCACTTTAATGAATGCAATAATAATAGTAATAATAATGCGATTTAAATGTGTTTTTGTTTTATTATTGTTTGTGTTGTGTGTGTGGCGCGCGCTTTCAAATACACATTGAATTGAATTGAATGACAAAAAGAGTTAATAATAATAATAATAAGAGAAGAGTGTGTTGTGTGTCGCACGTGTGCACTGCAAGTGATGTCTACGCGTCGTCCTCGTCGTCGTCGTCGTCCTCAGCGCCCTCTCCGTCGTCGTCATCGTCGTCCGCGTAGTCTTCGGGCACCACATCGTCCTCTTCCTCGTCTTCCTCGTCGTCAACATCTCCACCTAATATTCAATAATACAACACAATCGATGATCGATAGTATCGCTCGTTTGGTCCCATTTCACATGAGTGATGTCTTACCGGCATCATTGGACTCGTCTTCGGCGCCGTTTTCAGGACGCGTTCCCGTCTTCTGTTTCTTGTGTTGCTGTGCAGCAGTGGCGCCAACTGGTGTCGAAGAAGAGTTGTCGTCATTGTTGACCGCGGCGTCCAATACTGAGTTCGAATCTTCGCTGAACTGAAACATCGATTATTGAATGAATTAATGAATTGAATAGAATTACGCATTCATTCACAACACAATCACAACAAACAATGAATGAATGAATGTTTACTTCATTTGCTGAACGTTTCAACGATTCGTTATTATTCTGACTGTTATTCGACTTCACATTCAAAGCAATCGCCGATTCTTTCAATGCCGCCGTTTGATCCGTATTCGAGTCCGCATTCGATGACACCTGATCTGATTCCACCACTGCTTCCGAAGACATTTTCTATTCAAATGAAATGAGTTTTTGCGCCAAAAGTTGAAAACGAAAACTCAATTTGAAGACAAAATCTTGAATTGAATTGTGTTTCGATTGAACGTAACAATAGTTAAATGGCGTCAACACACACAACACTCGCTCACAACGCACACAATGAACGCACACAACACAGCGCACGCCCATCACTGTGCGCACCAATCACGCGAGTGACACACCCACCACACTCCGCCCTCTCAAGCACTTCCTTTCATTTCGCACTCCAAACACTGCCCTCCGCTCATAACTCTAATTACACACAGATGGCATCACATGTATGTCAGTATACATCTGATGCTGCCATCTATGAGTGCATCACTTTCTATGTTTTATTATTGAAAATGTCTTCAAAAATGTTTCGTTTGTTTTCTTTATTCAATAAAAATACAATTAAAATCAAATCTAATTTAAGAGTTGTTTGTTACCATAGTTACAGTAACACAACAAAACAGTCTCTATTACAACCACAACCATCACTACCACTACAGTCTTGTCGTTGTCTGCCATCGTGGGGTCCGCCGAAACCTCCGGTCGACAAGAATGAAGTGGCAGCGCGTGTGTTGAAGACATTGGGAAAACACGACAAGATTGACAAAACTATTGTAAAACACTTTTATATTAGCATTATTTTTATTAATTAATGTTTGTATTAATAGTTAACGACTTCCAGTCATTTTATTGAAGATTTATCATTGGATTCATTGGATGTGATCGAACTTGTGATGCAAATTGAAGATGAATTCACTCGTGAGTGAACACGTGTTTTCACTGTTTGTTTACATTCAGTTTATTGTTTACAGTTGAGATATCAGATGTGGACGCAGAGAAGATGTTGAAAGTGTCGGATGTTATCGATTATTGTATTCGTGTTTTGGAGGAATCAGTTGACAAATATCAAAGACCACCGGTTGAGTATATTCCGGGAGAAGTCGAGAGAACTTAAGACATGTTATGTTAATGTTATGTTAATTAGTTGTGTATTTAAGTTACAATAAAATAGTGTTTGCAATGTATTGTCACGTGCGTTGTGTGTGTTGTGTCACCCCTTCTCTATGGAGAGTGGAGTGTGTCTATAGGGTTGTCATGACGACATGAGTTGATCGTGAGAACGGAAGCGTATATCACATCATAAGTATTAATATAACGTACAGTAAGTGAGAGTAGCCTTGGTTAACATTACTAGCATTGCATTAATGGCTGCAGAGAAGTGTGCAATGAATACATCAGATCCATTACAGCAACAACAACCCCTCCTCTCCTCCTCAGCCCAGTCCAGTCCGAACCCCATTCTCACCACTGCACAGTCACGACATGGAGGTGTGGGCGCCCAACCATCACAAGCGGTTCCCACCAAAGTGCGTCTGACGCGGAGTGAGGGCTTCGCTGAACCAATGTGGGCGTGGCTTTCGGACAATCTTCTTCTGGTGCTCACAGTCTTAGCGGTTGTGTTTGGTTTGTTGACAGGATGTCTACTAAGATATGCTTCATATGATGACGATTTTGTTATGTTAATCGGATTTCCCGGTGATCTTCTCATGAGAATGTTAAAAATGTTAATCATACCATTAATTGTCTCTTCATTAATCGCTGGTTTGGCACAACTGGACGCGAAGAGTAGTGGAAGAATGGGTTCGCGTGCCATCGCTTACTACTTCGGAACCACTCTGTTGGCCGCGATTCTCGGCATTATTCTTGTGATCACTATTCATCCCGGAAATCCAAAAGTAAGTGAAAGTGAATGACAGACACTATTGAACGACACATTCATTCATAGATCAAAGAGAGTGCAATGAAAAGCGTTGAGGAAACCGACACACGTGTGTCCACAATGGACGCGTTGATGGATCTGGTGAGGAATATGTTTCCGGAGAACCTTCTTCAGGCAGCGTTCCAACAGGTGAAGACAGAGTTCGTTCGCGGAGACATGTTGAACAAGACAGTGTTGGAATCAGATCCGAACGTCAATTGGGATCGCATTCAGAACGACACCGACAATGGCACGACAGTTCACTACTCCATGGTTCGGTCTTATCCATACAAAGATGGTTCCAATATTTTGGGATTAATAGTGTTTTGTACGGCATTTGGTATAATCTGTGGTCAATTGGGTTCGGAAGCGGAAACAATGATTCAATTCTTTATAATATTGAATGAAATAGTGATGAGAATTGTGATCATTTGCATGTGGTATTCACCAATCGGGATCTGGTCTCTCATTGTTGCCAAAATACTTGGTATTCCTGACATGTATACCGTGGCCAAACAACTGGGTAAACAATTGAGTTAATGTGGTATTGAATACTGATTATGTCGGTCTCTATACTCGTTTAGGTCTCTATATGTTGACAGTAATAACCGGTTTAATAATCCATGCGGTCATCACATTACCATTAATCTATTATGTCGTCACACGCAAGAATCCATGGACATTCTTCAGAGGAATGCTTCAGGCATGGGTCACTGCACTTGGAACTGCTTCTTCCGCCGCTACTCTTCCTGTCACTTTCCGCTGTCTTGAGGAGAACAATCATATCGACAAGCGGGTGAGTGTTCACAATCACATTGACCATGTTAACTCTCACTGACCTTTGACCTCACCCACTCTGACTGACAGGTGACTCGGTTCGTGTTGCCAGTTGGCGCGACAGTGAACATGGATGGTACGGCGTTGTATGAAGCAGTTGCCGCCATATTCATCGCACAAATGAATGACATATCGTTCAACATTGGACAAATCATTATTGTGTCATTAACAGCCACTGCTGCCTCTATTGGTGCGGCAAGTGTTCCATCTGCCGGTCTTGTCACTATGCTTCTCGTTCTCACTGCACTCGGATTGCCCACCAGAGACATCTCCATGATCATCGCTGTCGATTGGTTCTTGTAAGTCACGTGTGATGTTAAGCATTGCTTATTCTCTTCTCATTGATTCATACTTTTAGGGACAGAATACGTACGAGTATTAATGTTTTGGGCGACGCTTTCGGTGCCGGTAAGTCATTCACACTGTCATTCAATCAATGAAACGTCGTTCACATATACTTGTCATTCACTTAACTATTAATTAATTGTTTTTCTCTTCTCTTTGTCTTCAAATTGTTTTGTGATTTTGCAGCAAAAATATGGATTAAAACCATAATAATTGAAATAATGATATAATAGATTGTATCTTATCTTATCTTCTTGTATGTCATTAGGCGTTGTTTATCACTTATCGAAAGCAGAACTGGACAAATGGGATGCTGACCATCAGGTGTTTGAACCAAACATTGAAATGATGGAAACAAGTGGCGCACGAAAGCTATCAATAATGTCACCGTCGAGAACGTTAGCAACACATCACTTACAACCACCACAATCACAGACAGCACCACTCTTACCATCGCAGACACAGACACAGACACCACATATGAATGCAATGAAAGGAAATCCCGAAACAGAGATCTGATTATAACAACAAACAAACAAGTCTTGAGTCAATTAGTCTTCAGTCAATGCTTCACAGCTTAAGCTTAATCTCAACTCAACTGTCAGTCAAATTAAGTCTTCAATCAATCGATTATTTTTTATGCCATTATATGCGCGCGCGTGCGACACAACAACAAAACAAAACAAAACAAAACAATAATTACTATTGAATTCATTCATAAAACACACAACACTTCTCTGAGTCTATGCACACGTGTGTCACACAAACAAAACACAAATCAATACATAATCATTGATAGCAATGTATTATTAGTTGTAATAAATAATACTCTCTCTTCCCCCACTCACTCCCCCTCTCTCTATCGCTATACTCGTGCCTCACAACACACACACACACACAACACAACACTACTTCTACAGGCACTTCACTTCACTTCATTACGCAATGAATAGACAGTACAGTAGAGTGTATTCAATACAGTATACTCTCGTAATAAATACTCATTTACTAAACAATTAATAGTGAAAACAATTAAAACAAATGTGCATTAAATTAAATATAATTAATTGAATCTCTTTTAGAAATATTGTAATATATATTATATGTGTAATAATTATATAATTATAATAAGATTAATATAATATAATAATGTTGTAATTAATTATATATTATTTGTTAATTGATTTGTTTGTCAACAGATGTCAACACAAATGCAGTCTAAATAATAATAATAATAATAATAATATGAATAATAAAAGTTTAGTTAATTATTAAACTATTTTATTCTCATTTCATTTCATTTTCATAAAACACAATACTTTTGCAGATTTTTAACTTTTTAAAGAGTATGGAATTAATAACAGACAATAGACAATAGACATGGTTAATTATTTTTAAATAAATAAATGTTAAGTTAAGAATTCACGCATAGAAACCCCAGAAGAAGGCAGCGATTGCGACCAAAAGCAAAACACTGCAGTCGTTCACATACTTCCATGTCTCGCCCTCAACAATACTCAACGCTGACTGTCGAGCGCGCTCTTCATCACTCATCGTCATAGCAGTGTTGTTGACGTCATTGTTGTTTAGTTTGGTTTGTTTACTCATACAACACAACAAATACAGATATTTCAGTCTAGAATCTTCTTCTTCACTGATCACCACATCCTCCTTCTTGTCCTTCGCATCACTTTCGATGTCCACCACTGCTGCAACTGTTGAACACGTATTGTTGACGTCATTAACGAAAGCATTGTTTGAAATTCCATTCATTTGTTTATCATTTTCTGAATCAATATTTTTTCTCACATTTTGATTAAAACGCGTCCAAAATGTTAAACGATATAACTGTTCAAACAAAACAAAACTTTTTAAAACA
>JAQIVF010001062.1:0-15967 GCA_034698365.1 Steganacarus magnus
GCAATACTATCTACTTATGTACGCTTAATTTCTCGCGATGTATCAATTAATTGCACAATCGATACTCTCAGTGACTGCATTACACTATTAACGCAGTTTTTCTCGCTTTTCTCTCTTATAGCGCAACAGTATGATTATGGATACCATTTTAATCGATCTTTCTAATGGTACAGTCAGATTTTAAAAATTTTAATTTAATTTTTTTTAACTTTTGACTGATCGATAAGAACTTTTTTATTTGTAGAGTAAATTAAAAAGTAACCAATCCATTATGTGTACCATTTTTATTCATCTTTACAACTATATAATCAAATTTTATCTACGAATTACGGTTTCTTAATAAATGACCATTGTTGATACGTCTACTTTAAATTTTTTTAACTTTTGAATTTGATTAATCATAACTTTTTTATTCGAATATTAAATTAAATGGCCATTTAATTTAATAATAAATGGCCATTTTTGAAACTTCTACTTTTAATTTTTGATATAATTTATTCACCCTTTTCTGCCTGAAGCATAATAGCGTTACACTGTAATGCGACTATAGAGAGCGTTACACTATTTTGCGCCAGCAGATGTTCCGGTCATCCAAACCGTGTCTCGTCTACTTCGATATATACGCATAGTAATATAGGCTAATTATGTCCGTATTATAAGTCCATACCCAGTATAGGCATACTTCGATCCTACTGGTTATTCAACACCCAATAGTCATATCTCTACCCTACCATTGAATACTCAGCAGCAAATAGGCATAGCCTCATCCCCTGCTCTTCTCTGATTGGTCCCCCGTTTATAAGTTATTCTACTACTAATGAGAAATTTACTAAAATACATTGTGAAAAATTCTTATAATCTCAGTTGATATCAAAAGATCTGTTTCAATATTAAAGCATTTTGTTAGACCAAAAAGAAAGAATTTTACTTAATAAAACATCTGGATTAATTTTATAAAGCAATTTATTCCATTTTTAAACTTAATTTTAAAAATATATCGAACGATTTTCATAAGTTTTTATAAACGATTTACAAACGATTTTGCACACTTTTTTTAAACGATTTTCAAAGCCCTAGTTTAAGATTTATCTCTTTGGCAGTTTTTCCGCCGATGACTAATTGTTTTTAGTGAACAGCAGAATATGCGTACTTACAGTGCTTCTTTCATTTATTATTTTTAAGTCAAACTTGAAATCGCTGTAAAATATTTATATATAAATTTATAAAAAGTTGCAATTTTACCCGAAATTACACAACCCATGGCTACAACCTTTGCTACCACTTCTTCTTCTGCTGCCACTTTGCCTTTCCTTAACGGAACAATTTAAGTAAAAACGGGAACTTCCTTTAAAATAATGTTCTATTTCTGGATTTTTAATAAAATTGACCAAAACGGGAAAAAGCGGGACAATACAATCACTTTTATTTTATTGGTTTTTAATAGTATATGTTAAATTATAAATCTCTCTGTTGTGTAATTTTAGGATAAAAGTGGTATTATCCATGAATTCCGTATACCTAATGATAAGAATAAGCTTGAAGCTCGACGCTAACTCTATTTTTGTACGGTAAGCTCTGTTTATAAGCTCAACATGCTATAGCTCATGCTGTTGAGCTTTACGAGCTTATGTTAAAAATTAATCGATAAAAATTCCAAAATGATTTCAAGTTTTATTTAAGTATTGCATATAATTTGCAAATTATAATCCATATGTGAGAATAAGCTCAAGCTTAAAAGTGAGCTCAATGAATGATTTTATCGATATAAGCTCATCCAGTTTATTTAAGGTCAAACTCCAAGCTTAATAGATTGCGAGCTTTGACTCAGCAGCTCAAGTTCAGCATAATCGAGCTTATTATCATCAATAATTATAAGTTTGTTATTTTAGAGTTAAGTTGAATGGAGTTTAAAATTTTGATAAATTAATATTTAAAAGAAATTCAACAATAATAGCGTAATATTTTCTTATCCTAACCTAATGCCTTATAAATGACGAAACCAAAGCGTTTATGTACAATTAAAACAAAATTTTTAATATAAAATTGAAATGAAGAAAACAAATTTACAGTATTTAGACTACATTACAGTAAAAGTGTTAATAATAAGTAAGCGTTATCACCGTTGAGCGCCACCCGCTTGTGAATCAGGATTCGCCGCACCAGATATAAGCAAAAATATAACAACAGGTACGATATACATCCACTATTTATATTAAATAGATTTAACATCAATAATTGATAATAATTTCAATTAAAACAAATAATTATACATATTTTGCGAAAAACGATCGATTATCTGTTTTGTCGCCACGAATTTTTTCGGCCTTCTCTTGTTCTAACCGTTGTATGTATGTATGTGTGTCTGGTCTAATAAAATAAAATATGATATAATTAACACAAAATAATAAGTCTTTTACTCAAAAAAAAAAGTCAAACTTAACTAAGTGTTAAAATCTAAATTAAGAATTGTATTAAATACAGTATTTGAAGCTAATAAACTATGATTTAGCTGTAAATTCAGATATTAAATAAATTCTAATTGAATTATAAATTGCTTAAATTTGTATTAAAATTGAAGAGAGACAAAGCTAT
The DNA here is from genome assembly GCA_034698365.1 of Steganacarus magnus. Taxonomy (NCBI): domain Eukaryota; kingdom Metazoa; phylum Arthropoda; class Arachnida; order Sarcoptiformes; family Steganacaridae; genus Steganacarus; species Steganacarus magnus. Next base: position 2,593 of record JAQIVF010001062.1, read on the forward strand.
CAGTAATATGGTAAACTGTTTACCCAATTTCGCAATCGGTTGTTTGACTTTTTTGCACATTGCGCGCAATTACTGTAAATCACACATGACATACCCGACTGCAACACTAGTTGATAACACATTAACTGTAGTGTTAAAAGTTGTCAACTTTGTGGCTAAAGTATTCTTTGTGGTTGAAATGCAGTGAGGATTACTCGACACAGCACTCAATGACAAAAACTGACCATTTATATCTAATGTGACCGTCAATGCGTCTGACAATGAAGATTCGTATAATGAACACTGTATCAAACAGTAATATTAGTTATAACCTTAACACAAAACACAAAACCTTATAACTTATTATTAGTTACCGCTTTAATAAAAGTAGTGCTAGTCTTCATTGGTTTGTCATCCTCTAAACTTTTAACTGCTACGGCCTTTAAATAATAATATCCACCATCTGATGATGTTTGCTAAATACAATCATAAATACAATCATTAACATATATTACGGTACATATCTATACCATATTAATTTAGATATACATCATTTTAACCAATTATTTCAAACTTATACCTTCAACTCATTCTAACGTTAGTACTTTTCATAAAAATAGTCAAAATAATTTTGATTGCATGCGAAAAAGTGAGTTTATGTGAGATTATTTATTATAGTGTTACTGTAACAGTACATTGCATGGTACAGTGCATGTGATGTCTACATACCGGTATACATATACTTACTTTTAATTTAGCGATCGATTCTATGGTTAATGGCTCTTGTTTTAGAATAGGTGTTAAATTATTGCCTGTAATTGTTAGTAAACCACGAAAATCGTATTCCCAGTCTAAAAGATAAAATGTTGTTAACATTAATGCCAATTTAAGTGTTATGTTATGATTAATGTTAAACTCACTAATGTTAAAATTATGATATAATTTAATGTAAACTTGGTGTGCACTCGACTCTCCATTCATTAAGTCATCGCATATCTAACAATAATAACAATAATAGTATTAATAATAACAATAAGTGTATTCAATCAAATCAATCAAAATTTATTACCGTTATATTAACGATTACTAATAAATATAAAATATTAAAAAAGTAATACATTTTGGTGATTGCATTCACTGCCAGTCATTCATATTTATATGATATATGATAGGTTCCAAACTCAATGAATGTGCTGTATATATAGATGTCTACAGCTGTATATTGCCTGTAGATTGACATCGATGCGAACAATATGTTTACTCTCTATACCGAATTTTATGCACATTTTCGATATGTTAATATTAGAGACGTCAAATTCAAAACTAAAAACAGCATTTTCAGGAAGGATTCAGGAATAAAGTTCAAAATTCAGGATTACTCAGGAAAATAATATATATATATTTATTAATCTATATAAAATTATTATATTTTATGATCTAATATTTTTCAAGATTTGATTCTAACAAATTTTATCTTTTATTTGTAGTTTTTGGTTCACTATTGAAAAACCGTTATTATTTTTCACTATTTTTTAATTTTAAAAAGTGAAGTATCACATTGTTTAAGCATTTTAACTATACTTTCTTTCTATAATAAACACAAAATTAGACTAACTTTCAAAATTATGCAAATTGTCCCGTTCCGTCCCGTCCTGTTTAAAGAAAATATTTGGCCCGTCCTGTCCTGTACTGAAAATTTTTTATTTATTTTTAAGTACTAAATTTTCCGTATTTATTTATGTAAACCAGAAAAACATTATTTATATAACACGATCTATACAAATAAAAGTTAATCAAAGTTGACCTAAAGTTGATCTTTTACCTGTAAACGGAATTTTTTCCCTAGAATATGAATAATTATAAACTTTCAAGGGTGGTTGTCTTGAATAGTACTAGTATTGTTGTAAATTTTTTTTATTCATTAGTCCTAACAATATAAAATAAAACTAACGATATCAGTGTGCGGCTAACGCCGCACACTCACAAACCTAACCAACAATACTAATGTAACGCTTTTCTTAATTTTTTTTACAACAATACTAGTACTATTCAAGACAACACCCCTTTCAAGATTTTTAAAATTTTATTTTACAATCCTGTTTTTTCAAGTTACTATCCCGTCCCGACCAAACCTGCCAAAAACACTAAATCCTGATCCTATCCCGTTCTCTCAAGATAGTTTTTCCTTTCCTCGATCAGATATGACACTATTCAATAGTCACATTCAGTCTCAACAGAAACACCATGGCTGTCGAAGGCTATAGGAGCTATAGATGGCAATGTCCGAGTCTTTCAGGTCTTTGCCTAAGACTCGGACCGGACTTCTATTATTTGTAAGACCTGGACTCGGACTCGGTCCCACCTTTTAAGACCCGGACTCGGAATCCTAACCTCAATTGTTAAAAAATGATATTTAATATTAATTTTAATCGAGTTACAACATTGCCCAAAAATTTTGTAATGCAAGTTGTACGCAAGTTAAAAAGCTAATATAAACTAATAGTTCTAAAAAAGTGAATATTTAAAATTTTTTTATCAATTTTTGATTGAAAAAATCAATTTTCGAAGATATTTTAAGTAAAATTCGAGTCCGGGTCCGAGTTCAAGTCTTTTATAGTCGAACTCGAACCTGGACTCGGACTCTCAATGAGTTAACTCGGACTCGGACCTCTCCTGACATCAAAGACTTTAATTCGGATCTGGACTTCAAAAGACTCGAGTCCGAGTCCAGGTCCGAGTCTAGAGGTTAACTTTCTGCCATCTATAATAGGAGCTGCATTAAAAAGATTGTAGGATTTTCCTTAAACTCACTCTAGAAGCCAAAAATAGTTTTAGTCTTTCATGATATGTTAAATTTAGCTTAACCCTCCAGTGGAACCCTTTTTAAAATTCTAAACTAGGAAAGAGTAAATATATCAGTTTCCTTCATAATTCTACACATAAAAATTTTCTGCCACGATTCTAGATGGTTTTCATGACGCATTACTCTAAATGACATAAAGTCCTGAAAGTCCTGACATAAAGTCTATTAGTCCTGAAATGTTTTACAAAAGGGGGAAAGAAATTTTAATATTTTAAATTATACTTAATAATTACGTTATTAAAATTAATTAAAATGTGATAATTACAATGGTACCTCTATAGCTATTTTTAAGTTTATAATTCTATATTAAATGTATGTACAATAAAATTAAATTATCTCATAATTACAATTTATACGGATTTAGTGGGATTTTCGGATTGTAAAAATATTATAATGGAACCTATTTGTGAAATGAGAATATATTAGTTAAATTATCCAAATATGGTTCGACAAAAATACTATATAGAGCCTCGTTTGGGAGTTCTTAGAGGTTCTCAAGTATAATCCGAACTTCAGGTGAAGTCTCACAGATGCAAGAACCTCGAACCCAAACCTATTCAAAACAAGAATCTAAAACAAGTGTGAGGTTCGAGTTCGGGCTCAAGAGGCTCTAAGCCATTATCATAAAACCACTCTTGTGCTCATTCGTACGACTCAGCGATGTCTTAAGCATATCATTTCATTGTGCAGCCTAGTCTATGCAGCCTCGAGTTGTTGCCATGCCTGTACATGTTAGTTCATTTTTCAAGAGGGTTCCAAGACTTTAAAGCGAACCACATAAGCGCGAACATTACCGCGAAAATTAAAAATACTTCATATTTAACTTTTAATCATTTTGAAATAAAAATTTAAGATCATATTACTTTAATGAATAGACAATTTAATCGAAATCAAACATTTAATTGTTTCAAATTAGAGTCCGAAATCTTTAAAAATTTAAGGCCTGAGCCCGATCTAGGCCCAATACCCTCAAGCCCGAGCCCGAAAAAAGCCCGACAATTTTAAAAACCCAAAGCCCGACCCGACCCGATTTCAATACAGAAAATATTTATTACTCATAACTACCTGAATTTCAATTAAATTTTAACGTAGCATCAAATTATTAGCAAACTTCGTTTGGTTATCGTTGTAAATTGTCTTATTAAGCTAAGTTTAGCATAAAAGTAGAATTAATTTTGTGAAAATTAGCTAAAATAAGTGCAATTAGGATGAATTAAAATTTTTTCGGGCTTTCTATCATTTTAGTCAAAAGCCCGGCCTGACAGTAGTTTTTAAATTTAAGGCCCGAGCCCGACAACTATTGTCGGGGGCCCGAAATATCGTGGGCCCGTTTCGGACACTATTTCAAATGATTAAAAGTTAAATATGAAGCATTTTTAATTTTCGCGGTAATGTCGTTCGCGGTAAAGTCGGCACACCGTCGAGAGGTGGTGTGCAGTGTTGGCGGCAAAGAGTATGAACGCATGTTCTAAATGTGTTTGTGATTTTAGTTATTGAATCAGTGTTTGTAAAAAAGGCAGTAAAGCACTAAAATAATCAAATATAAGTTGTGGTCGACTCAAAATCTTAATATTTTGAAAAAAAATTAAATTTAGTATTATTCTCTACCGTATGCTTAATAAAATTTCGACAATAATATCTAACAACATTTATTGATTTTTTAAAAGTAATTAATAGGTTTTAAAAATTATATGCAATTTGATAGAAGCAAAGTTAATACTGAATTACATTTAATAGATTTGTTAACACTCACGAAACATCACAATTTTGATATTTATTTATGTATATTTGATGGTATATTAAGTTAATATACCACATAAAAGTAAGCTTTTAAACACCTAAATAATAATATCAATAATATCAATGAATAATGTTATGTTTAAAATAAATAGTAAATAATCATTAATAAACAATATTGTGTTAAATACCCTGTTCATAATTGAAAATTCATTTTGACTCATTTTGACCCATTGATCTAATAATGATTTGTAAATACAATATTCAATACATAATTATTTAAATCATAAGTTTATATATGTTATCATTGAGGACTTAAGTTAAATGAAGCCAACAATCAGTGACTAGAATTGCAAATATGATTACACGTTATAAAATCAAAACAGTATACATATAACGTTAATATTCTAAGTTTTCTTTATATATTATTAATTAATGAGAAATTCACAGATCTTTTCACAAAATTACTGCATTTAAATTTTGAGCTTTTTATAAAACTGTAATATGACTGTAATGGTAGTTATAAATAATTTCTAAATAAATAAATAACTCAACGAATCATTTTGGAAAATTTACACATACTATACATAATAATTTCCTTTAAGTGAAAAGTTTTTATATATTCTTGCTTAAAACTTGTAAAAACAAAATTTATATGAATGAGTGATGAATTGTAGATTTTGTTTGATAAGTTTAGAATATAATAATTGCCATAAATAATATCACATTTTATGAATTTGTTGAAATAAATTAAGATTGTTTACTCATTTAAACAATGTATCGAACCATTTCAAAAATTATTATATTTTCAAAATTTTTGATCTTAATTGTTTGATATTAAAACATAAATCCAATAAAAATGGTATTGATTTAAATCGAGAACTAAGATCGAACCCACGAATGAGGCTGTGGCCTATAAATATAAAAAATAGTTAATTAAGTTTGTGAGCACTTAAAGTGAGCATTACAGTCTGTAAACGTGTAGACATACATTGGGATCGGAAACTCTTGCAATGCCTGCCTCACAGAAGAAAATATGCTGCGGTTTTCCTCTTTATAGCTCTCAGCACAAAGCTGTTGTAACTTATTTAAATACGAATCGAAATGATCGCAGGTTGGTTTATCATCAGTCAAATTGGGTATTCGACAGTGATCTAAAAACGATATGAAATTGTTGCGTAACGACTCGTAATAATCGGTTATTTGTGCCGTCCTCTGTGCTATTGATTGGTTCTCCTATACAAATACAAATACATTGCATTAGTAGAAACTATATTTAAATAAAACTTTTCAATTTACTCGTTCAGAAGTCTTCACTTGATCTTCTATTTGATTAATATCTACTTTTAATCTCAACATTTCATTTTCTACTTTCGAATTATATTCTTGCATCTCTAAAATTTCGTCATCCAGTATTCTAATCTCATGGTGAGAATTATCGGTAGGATTGCAGTGCGATCCGCCTTGAAATATTCCAAAATGATTATAATTGAGGTGATTTTGAACTGATACTTGACTCATGTTGATAGTATTGGTCAAATCATCTAATTTATTAATCGGTATTTTCGTTTTTAACACATTGGTAGCGTTAGCACGAGGACATCCCGACAAACTTCGATGAGTGAGAAAACTTCCAGTTGCATGACCAGTACCATCGCATCCTTTTCATTATTTAACAAAATCAATATCAATTTTATAACAAATTCTTTAGATATACGAATTTTTTCGATTTTAATTTAAATTAAGAATTGTTTTTTCATTGAAACAATGTATCAAACTATTTCAAAAATTATTACAGAAGCTACAGCGGGATAAGTATTAATTTATGCATAAGTGATGAACATATTTTGTGCTTACTTTAGGTGTGGAAATATAGTTTTATAATTATAATAATTATTATTATTATTAAATGTGTCTAATAATAATCTAAGAAAAAATAAGTCAAAAAATAATAATATGCAAAAAACGAATAAAAATATCTCAAAATATTTCGATTAAGAATTACATGATTACTAATGATGTGAGATAAATAAATTAATAATTGTGTAATTCTTAATTGAAAAGTTAATGAATTTTCTTTAATTTTAAGCAAAATTTTATTGGAAGTTTTTAATTAAATTTTAATTAAAATTAACTTAATGTTTATTGAGGTTTATTTACAGTAATCTTTAGGTTTGAGTGGTTAGATTGTGAGTTAAAAATAAGCTAATATGATATTAACCTGGTGTCGGACAACTCGGACCATCCGTTTTGGACATTATTCTAACGTTACTATTTGGCATCTCGTAATTTGTTTCGCAATCACTAAGATTTGGAGATATAGTACCAGATATCGAGTCTTGCCTGACTCTTCCTCTATTGATAGAAAGTGGACAGCCAGACACACTATAATTAAAATATTAACAATTAGAAATAACAATAAATCAACAATAATAATAATGAAACATTTTGCAAATGAAGTTAGAAACAAAAACAATGAAATTAACCAAAAATTTAACTAAAATAACAAACAATCGACTTTCTAAATGATTTCAACCCAGGCTGCAATTAAAATTTGCCAGTAATATGACTCGAACCATCACATGTGGCCATTGGACAGCTGTGACATATCATATGTCAATGAATCAAAAATTATCATGACTTTGTGTTAACTATAACAACTATCGCTCACAAACCAAATTTTATTCACAAAGATTCATACGAACCTTAACTCTTTAAGTGAGCATTTATAGATACATAAATTTAAGGAGGAATGGTTTGCCCTTTTTAAACCCTCTATTAAAATTTAGAATTCAAAAATTGTCAAACACATTGCCCTTACGAATTAACGTATAACAATTTAATTGCGGTCAAAGTCTGCCCGAAAAGAAAAAATATTTTCACTCTTTTCCATGCTATGGGTATGGTTTATGGGTATTATATTGAATTTTATATCGGGTTAAGTGCTAAAAAAACATCCAAAAATTGTTTCCTAAATTATAAAAGCATCTATGGAGCCTCATATGGAGATTCTAATTTCGCAAACAATTTTTGGATGTAATTTGGATTTAATTTACAATTTTTTTTCTTAATATATATATTTTAATTGCTAGAACTTTTACTTATATAAATTCAATTAAAATGTTTCTATTGTCCAGACATTCAAAATAAAAAACTCATAGTATTTCAAAAAGCGTGACACTTTTACGTATGACATCATTTTAAGTATGACATCAGTTATAAGCCTAATAGCAAATAGTGGTAAAATACTGTTATTCATTTCATTGCTAAAATTATTTTGGTTGAATTTTTTTACCCGTATTCAGCCCGAAACAGTATTATTATGTCTAAAGCCCACTCCAATTCGTATTTATTATACCTGTTTATTTACCACGAAATTTGTTGGTCATAAGCAGAGTCGAGACATTTTCGGAACAAAGAGTGAAATTTCGGACAAAAAATAGCCTTTTTAAGGACATAAATTCGGAAATTTTTTTATATATAATCTATAGGATATCTTAAAAACTCATATGTTGTGACGGATAATAGTTTGATGATAGCTATAAAATTTTTAAAAAATGTCAAATTATCGATGTCCTTGAATTTTCAAATTTTGAGAAATGTGTTGGAACTGATTAAATTTTTGAAGGCTCTACTCTACTTGAAAAACCTAGTTTTTTTTTGTTTTTGACTATAACTTGCGTTAAAGTTGATAATTTCGGAAAAAATTCGGAATAACTCGAAAAATTTTGAAAATACTAAAATTTTGGAGATTTCGGAAACTTAAATGAGGTTAATTTTATTTATAATTAGTTGTTAATTACAACCATTTAAAATTCCGAAAATTTAATCAACAACAAAAAAGTCGGATAACTTATGACTCATTAAGTATTTGTTAGAATGAATGTTGTATGAAATGTATAATTAGATAAATCAAAATTAAAGCTTAGTTTTACTTGAAAGTTATATAAGAGAGTTTATTGGAAGCCAAAATAAATAGAACAACAGAAAATAAATCTTAAATCTTACCGCAATGGCTCGGTGTCTGGTTTTTCAATTTCTCGCAAAACTGATACTTTTTTAGTTTTATTAGCGCGAGGACAGCCCGATAAACTTCTATGGCTCGTGTAATTACCGGTTATGTGTCCCGAACCGTCACAACCGATAGTTGGACATTTCAATTCTTGATGTTGGGCTTGAACTTGAGTGCGATCAGCGTGTGGACAACCAGACAAACTAGAAATTTGATAGAAATGCTATAGAATGGGCGATTCACAGCAATTGCTACCTTCGATACCTTCTATGGGTGGCGTAATTGCCGGAAATATGGCCCATTCCATCGCAATTAGGTGTCGGACATTGTAATAACTCTCTTCCATCGCGAATTCGTGTGTTTGATAGCGTGGATCGCATTAATTTTGGCGGAGGCGCTCCTCTATCACAATCACCATATTCGTCATTAATGCTAAATGAGCGCACACTTGAAGCTGCTTCAGATATGGGACTACGAATTACTGGATAATGTGTTGAATGTGCTGTATGTGGTGAATGTAGTGGTACTTGATTTAATTGATTATTAGTGTTGATGGTTGTGTGATGATTAGGCGAAACTGGCGAAAATGATGATGAATGGGGCGATAACTGCGGTGACATCGATGGCGAATGTTGAGTCAAATTAATATTAGAGGTGATGGTATTGGTGGTATTGGTGGTATTGGTGGATGATTCACTTTTAACACAGACTGAGGCGTGCGAAGAACCAGCTGATGAAAAGTCAACAGGTTCTGTCTGAGGGCTTAATTCTCCGTAATTTATTGCTATATGTGATGACTTAGAATATTGACTGGTAAAATATTTTACAAAAAATTATTAGTTGTTAAGATTTTATCTAAATTAAAATAAATGTTCTCAAACTATGTGTCGTTATGAAAAAATTTTGGTTATACTTTATGCCAGAAATCGTTTTAATTCATCAGCAATTTATTCTTAATAGTTAAGGTCACAATCCAAAAAAGTTTGAGAACAGCAGCTGTTCTAATGGGTGCTTTCCTCTCCAGAAAACATTGAATAACACTAAGTTTAAGACCCGTGCTTCGAATGTTATTTTAAATTAATTTCATATTTAATTTTAACATTCATTAGCATACAATAAATCTCAATACATTACTTTGTGTTCTAATGCAAAAGAAAAACATGACACTGAATAGGTTATTGCGCTTAATATCACTATGGACTTAAAACAGAATTGGTTTGCATTATATTATTCTAGATTCTGTGACGCCTTATTAGAAATGGCCCAGTAATGGTACGTTGAGTTTTATGTGACCAATGCGGGTATAAGGAGCTATAGGTATATCATGCACAACAGACAAACAATTGTGGCATTTCAAATTTAAACCACATTTTTTCATATTTTCACATAATTTATCGGAAAACTTATAGGATTTCACCCATAATTAGAACATTATTGCAATTAATACAAACAAATCTAATATTAATACTAAAAATACAACATACAACATACCAAGAATCATTAACTTTATTTCCATTAACGGATAAATCAATCGAGGAATTTGATTCATCACTTTTTGTTGATAAATCAATGGCAGAACCAAGTTTTTGTTGTTCGATAGCCAAAGAGCACAACCCATACTGATGTTCACCTCTTTCAAAATTAAACAAAACAATCAAATTCAACGAAATCGTTAAAATATTATTACTTATAATTAATAAATTTATTTTCGTTTGATGGTATGTGTGGTAATTTGTCTCTTAAATTTGAAGCAACGCTGTCGCTATTAATTGGGGATAACTTTGTAGGTTTAGGGACCATTGATTTACAAAAAGGAGTTGAATTAGTTGCGCTCGCAATAGTTGTCGAAAATGCATTTTCTATGTTAATTTGAGGTTTACTATATTTTTCCAATTCTTTTGCCAAATTTGTGCGAGGAGTTGCATAACTGGCAGATTGGCCAGAGGTATACTGACCAGGAATGTCTAACTGTTTAACAAAACACATTGGTCTCAATACTCTATCACACGTAATATTTGGTGATATTGTGGCGCTGTTTGTCACCGACGTAACAGTCACCGCGTTTGTCCCACTCATTGATTGTTGCGGAGAAAGACAAGTAGTGGTCGCCGAAGCAGTTGTCACCGATTTAATCGATAATAACTTGTCCTTATGGCTCATTTTCTCCATAACTGCTAGCGGACATCCCGACAGACTAATTAATCATAACATACAATATTATGAATACGTATGATATAACACTGCTTAATCGTTATTACCTTCGATGAGAATTACGTGATGAATTAATATGCCCGCGACCATTACATCCTGGTGTTGGACATCTATGTATAGAACAACCACTCAAACATTGCATTGTTTTAAACAATATTGAAATTAAAATTTACAAATAATGAACATAAAATTAATATATTGATATAACAATGCTTTAACTTATTTAATTCTAATTAAATTTTAACGTTTAAAGTAAACATAACTGAATCTTATGATGTGGTAAGAATCTGAACCGAAACAACTTAAATACCAAAGTTTGTATATCTGATCCTTTATAGGTTCCGCACATGAGGGCTCCACCCCCACAACACATATATCATTGAACTTAGGTCGAAGAGAGGTGCGCACACAATTGGGTCTCTAGGTGGGGGTGATCTCAATGGGGGTTGAGGTGGAAATTTTTTTTCAGAAAACCCATCATGTATATCATTTAACTCAGGTAGAAGAGGGGAGTGAAAGTAGGGGTGTTTCGAGTTGGAAGGCGCGCCCTATGGGGCAAGGGTGGGTAATTTGTAATAAAACTCCAGCAACATGTATATCATTGAACTCAGATAGAAGAGTGCATGGGTCCAGTATGGGTCCGGTAAGGGTTCGATTTGGGTCCCGTATGATAAGGTATGGTAGGGTAGGGTAAGGTAGGGTATGTGAGGGGAGAGTATTCCAAACATATTCCAAAAGTCAAAAATTAAAAACAAACTTTTTCTCGCCCGCCTATAAGGCGGGTTTCTACTCTAGTTTAATATAAACAAACTCAACCAAACACAAATCTTTTTTATATGGATAGATGTTTTTTAAGTTAATATGAGCGTGAATCATGTTAAAATAGCACAAATAAGCGCAATATGTTAAGTCTTATTTCGCTTGTTAGGTCTTAAAAATAATAACGGATTTTTGTGAAATTATTTTACTTTAAGCAAACTTACGCGTTAAATTAGAAAAATTGAGTATTTATAATAAATTGGCTTATATTGATGAAAATTTTACCTATTGTAAAAAATTATAAAACATCAGAAATTCGAAGTTTACAATATAGTTTGTCGCAATATAAATCATATATTTTCTAAAACAGATTAAAATTTATTAAAAAGAAAAATAGAATATTAATTGCTACTATTAAAAGTTATTTTAACTTAAATTAATTTGAAAAAATAGTAAATACAATACTAAATCTCTTATAATGTCATTTTAAAAATTTTTTAGGTATTATATAAGGTCTTATTTTGATGTTTTTTCTGTATTTTTTAGGTCTTAAAACAGACATAATACGGTCTTAAACTTCCTTTCCTTAATTATTACTATAGAAACCTGATATATTGGCAGAATTAGACTCCGAAATCTTGAAAAATTTTAGGCCCGAGCCCGAAAAAAGCCCGACAATTTTAAAAACCCAAAGCCCGGCCCGATTTTAATAGTTATAAAAAATATTTCATATAACGGCTTGAATTCAGTTATATATTAAAAAGAAACTAACTGTGTTTGTTTTTTAAGATGAGTTGTCTGATAAAATTGTGCGATACTTTAAAAATATCCTAAATGCAGAAAATAATTTGTGGAAATATAGTAAATTTCGTGTATTAAGATGAAATTTAAAAAATTTTCGGGCTTTTTATGAATTGAAGCAAAAGCCCGCCCCGATGCAGTTTTTAAAGTTTAGGCCCGAGCCCGACAACTTTTGTCGGGGGCCCGATATATCGGGCGCCCGTTTCGGAGTCTAGGCAGAATAGGCTCCTAAAACATTTATTATACAGTATATTAAATCGAATGAGTTTTTCGAATTGATCTGTTTAAAAGTATGCAAATAATCGTAAAAAATGATTGATAAATGGACTTAAAAATGGAGAATAAAAACTTATTTTTAAAATTTTTATTAACTTCTTCCTACAATAACATTCAATAGTGTTTGTGTGTTTAATGCATTTTAAATCCTTACTTAATATTATGAACATATGTAGAAGTTTGCGCTTAATTAATATTTTTATAAACAGAAAAATTCTAGGTTCTAGTTTAATATCTTAATTTTTTTTTAAATAAGTGAATTAAAACTTACTTTAAAATTGTCTCATGTAATGCCAAAACTGCAATAATATAAGAGTTTAAAGACTGTTTAAATATTTAAAACTTACTTTCAGGAGTTATTTTATCTTTTCTTGGACAGCCAGACAAACTTCGATGATGAGAATAAAGCCCAGTTGAGTGACCCGAGCCATTACATCCTGGTGTCGGGCATTTCGTATCACCTATTGATTAACATTAAACATTTTATTTAATTTTAAAAGAAATTAATTTTAAGTTTAATATATCAGAATTTAATAAAACAATTTAAAACTTAATATTAATGAATTTTAGTTGAGCTTATATGCTTGATTTTAGTGCAAACATATTGTATAAGCAACGTAACTGTGACAGCGTTTATACAAAGCTTAAACGAAGCGTTTTTGATGATGAGGCTCGGGTTCCAGAGGCTCTGGCTTGAACCTGAACCTGAGCCTGAACCTCTCTTTAAAAACTTGAAC
>JAQIVF010001063.1:0-15962 GCA_034698365.1 Steganacarus magnus
TATTTTCAGTGCGCTATGCTTTCTTTAAATTAAAATTTTTAATAAAATAAAAAACAGCTTTCAAGAAAATCAGAATAAATGATTGCTTTAGTATGTATTAGCCTCTCATTTGTATGTATCATTAGTGAATGTTAGCAAAAAAAATCCTAGTATTAAATAGATTTTTTATGTAAAACAACTATTCATCTGCGATAAGAATTTTTCATTTTTTTAGTGATTAGTAACAGTTAGCTATAAAAACCCTTTTATTAAAAATTGATTTTCTTGTTTCTATCAAATCAGAATGTGATTATTGCCAACAATATTGCGACTTATATTATGATCTATCAGTTTTACGTGACATTAATTAATTTAAATTTTAAGTATGTATATTGAAAACATGATTTCGATACTTTTTAAAAATTATTTCTGATAATTTAATTTATTAAACTTTACTTTAATTTGTACTAAATATATGCATATAATTTATAGATTTGTTTTACTGTAAGAATATAATTCTTAACTCGAAATTTATGATGAATTCGCACCATTTCTAGTCCAAATGAGTTGATAGATAATAATGAATAGCGTTTACGGGTTAGCGTTGTTGTGCTGCGAGAGTTTCACATATGAAATTCAATTGGCCGTCATTTGGACAGCGCTCTATTTTATATTTATGCGTTTGATTGCTTTGTTATGACCGGTTGGCAGTTGAGAAAAGTGACCGAAATAATGATGATGGCTGTAGTGATGGAAAGTCGCGTCACTATTCATTACAATTGCGCTCAAAACTAACTTATCATTTCTTCTTAATACCGCAACAATGGTATGCGTACCACTGTATCTCATAATAAACGTTATGTCACACACATTTCATTAGAGAGCGCTTTTTTCGTAGCATATTATTAATCCTTTGACCCATATTTGGAAAAACTAATATTTTAAAAATTTAATAGACATTATAACGAATAAGTGTGCTTAAAATTAATGCTTAGTATTTGATAATTTGTTATTATGAAATTCTGCAAACAAAAAAACAAAGAAATTTAAGAAAATTCTTATTGTTTCAGTAATTTATAGCCATATTTATTTGCGCAAATTTTTTTATGTTTTAGCGTTAGTTTTTTTTTGTTTGGTATTATTTATGCTGATTTATACGCCGGGTTTACTTTACTTCACCAAGACTTGTGTGCAGACATTTAAATTATTTAAAAATGCGTCGTAGTCTGTAATTTTAATTTAAAACATATTCTATGTATTTTATATGCTTTCGTGACAACACCTTAGTTTTCATTGTGTGTGTGTGTGTGTGTGTGTGTGTGTGTGTGTTGTCACACACGCTTTCATAAAATTTAATTTAAAATTTATATCCCGTTTGATAAGAAAACTGAATTTATTATTTTATGTCTAGTGTTTAGAAGAGCTGAGCTAAAACGATGTGATATATACTGCTGTAACTGTATAAATACAGTTTGCAAACCACACATATAGCATATAAGCGTTTTTCATTTTCCAGAATAGATTAATATTTTTTCCGTTATCAATACGGAAACAAAATCAAATATTTTATTATAAATATGCTAATAATACCCCTTCCGTATATAAATAGTTTTAATAGTTTATAAATGAAATTTTTATGCAAAATCGTTGCGCGAAAACTATGTTTATGATTCGGTAGCGTTCGCTCGCGTTTCCAGTACACGATTTTTATGTGTCAAAGTTTATAATAAATTTAAATGTTTGACAATAACTTATACCCGAATGAGCAACGACTGACACAATATAAATCAAAAAATAAATAACAAAATTCGAGCTTTAAATTTGTAGATTTATTGACTGCAGAGTGCACTGTAGTAATGAATTCGCTTTTACTGAATGTTGCAAAATTTAATTCATATATTAATCAATGGAAGTTTTCAAAATTTTTGGAAAACTTTCAAAATAGAAAGAAGTCTGTTATTCTTAACTTTACGGAAAGTGTTGTTATTTGATAAAATATTAAAAATAGTAATGAATTAACTTTATTTTTTGTTTGAACGCTTATCAAAATTCTTACTTTATTTCTTCTGTATTACAATATCTTTTTAATCATAGAATTGTAATTTTTTTTGATAAATGTTTAAAATTATTTATTTCGAGTTTTGATTTTCACTCATTTCTGATGTACGCTTCCATTGGATAAGAATGGAAATTTGTGGTTTAAAAAAACGAGATGAATGAATGGATGGATGACGTGGAATATGTTACGTTATATCATTAATGTATAACATATTTTATTGAATATTACAGTGAAAGTAAAAAATGAACACAACAGCGAACGTACAATTCTTTTTACGTTTTATATTAAATAAATCTTATTTTTTACATTTTTCTTCTTTTTTTCGTTGTCTGCTATATTCCAATGATATATATTACTTCTCATACCAGCGTTCGCTAAACGTGTTATTTTAGTTTATTATTCGGTTGACGCCAAAAAAGTCTATCGTTTTTATTATCTTTCGCTTGTTTTCTTTTGTTTGGACCAACAACTGGTCACTTCAGAAATAGTGTCACTATTATTAATTTCATAAAAGTTTTTCTCTCAATTTCTTTCTCTATCGTATCTCTCGACGAGTCAACTACTGTATAGAGAAAAAAAAATATAAAAACTAAAACTAAAATAAACCTCTCTTCATATATCAGTAATTTTGCTGAGTTTCGTGAGTTTAGATTTGTTCAATTGAGTCATGATTAGAGAAGAATAGTAAATCAATCAAAAAATTGAAGCGACAATCAACGATAAAAAGTCACTTCATTAATAGCTACTGTTAGAGTGAAACGGAATGCGTGTGTTTTTGCTCATTTCTTCAATTTCTAGCGCAGCGCTATAGCCATCAAAAATGCTGTTGCACTGCACTATTTGCGATGATATACAGTTTACTGGATTATACTTTTATTGAGGACAGAGAGAAAAAGAAGAAAAAGGAAAATGATAACAATAAAGTTAAGAATATACGGGTCGATGATTTTGATGCCTTCCATACTTACAATCGATTCGTTTGTGCCATAGCATAATAAATACAGTCAAAGTTATTTATCAGCGACTCTGTGTAACACACTTCCCAACCAATTCCGATATCACCACCAAATCGATATCAACCGAACAATTATTATGATTTTATAATGTCATTATTATATTGTTTTTTTTACCTAAAAGACCTTTTTTATGGTATTAACAAAATTTGCAACTTTTTATTCTCAATAATAAATATTCTTTTTGTTTTGTTGTACATAACTATAGCGTAAGAGCTTTAAAATCAGTAGTAAAGCTTTATGTAAGAGTGCATCGGGTTTGCGCTCAGAGTCCATTCATGGACTAACATAGATATCACTAAAAGAATTATTGTTGCCGAAGGAAAACAGCTATTTGTAACGAACAATCGTATACTTCTTTTTTTCCCAGAATGAACACCAGATATTCCGTGTGATCAAGTTTTAGTGCTGCAGCAAACTTTTTAGAAAAGATTGAATGATCATTGAAAAGTAAATAACTTGTACTGTTAGTGATTAATCAAAACACTTTTTATAAACTTTTTTGTTTTGTTTTTTTTTGTTTGTAAATTTTATAATAAATTTTATTATTTCTAAATATATCACTAAAACCAAACTTTTAATACTTATATTGTGTGCTCATATTAATCTTAAACATGAATTAATCGAAAAAGAGTATTCTAAAGCAATTTTATTATTTTTGTTTCGATCCACGTTAATGGCGAATAAAATATTTTCGTAATTAAATTTTAATATCATCATAATATATCATAGTAGATATACCATTATCTGTAACAGTGGTAGACTATATGCGCGCTAAACATAGAGCTGTAGCACTATATAGTGTGTAACCTATCTATTCATATATTACGCATTGTAGAGAGGGTTTGTTAGGTTTTGTCGTCTTATGTAAAAGACAGGCTTATTGAGTGTACAATTAGCCGTGTATTTTACTATGCAAGTTAGCCATTAATATGCTGTGGTATATTTATATGCATTCAAACTTTGCCTGTTAAGTGCGCGAATCATTATTTATATTTTATTTATATTTTGGAAAATTTTGATTCTTTATTCTTAGAAAAAATATTGAATTTTGGATAATGTTTTTAAAAAATAAAAACCAAACAAAAAATAATTCAATATTCAATCTTTCAAAAGTGAAAAATTACCTCAAAAATTTCGTTATTGTCAGTAAACGTTTGCCTTATTTATACCGAAAATAAAAAAAAATATCTAAAGCAGAGATGAATTTTTGTACAGTATTTGCTTATAATATTGTAGCCGTAAGATCGATACATTCGTGATTGAGAAGAGAGAGATGCAACTCCTGTATGTTGCAGTGCAGTACCCAATGGGTTACTTGAGTAACATTCATTTATTTATTATAACTGATTTAAGTAATCTTATTTACAATAGAATGGTTTTATATCGAGCGTATAGAAACTATATAAATTAATTAAGAGCGACGGCTCCTAATGATTTCATTTTGATTATATTCCTAAATGAATCCGATTTTCTGTCTAGACTTTATTTTAAGAAACATCAAAAAACTTTTTTTGCTTAACAAAACAAATACAATAAAACAATAGTGAACTTTATTCTACACCAACTCGAAGGCACAACTTTAAGTTATTAGTAAAATACTGTACTAGAAAATTAAAGATCTAAAAGTTTATTTAACTTAAAAGTAAACTTTTACATAAGCAACAAAAAGACTTTTTGTATCAAATTTACATTAACAGAGTTCTAATTTAACACTTAAAAATTTTTATAAAAGTTTTAATGACAAAATAATGTATTAATGCATTTTAAAAAATTTTCAAGAATGCATTTTCGTGTATTCTGCGATATTTTTTGAGTCATGCATAACAATTATATTATAATAAAGAGAGAGAGAGAGAGAGAGAGAGATTTTATTTTTATTTATTCGTTTTTTAATTTTCTCAATAATTACCGAATTAGTTATTTTTACTGAAAACGTTGAAACCATTTCGCAATGCGATTTGATTGTGATATGTAATGATTAATTGCTAGTTTTTAAAACTTATTTCTAATGGTTATTACTAAATGTCTGTTTTAGTTTCAATTTCTAGTTAAGTAACTAATTTGAAAAAGTATTCCGTAATTCAAATTAAATGTAAATTTGCCTTAAATTAATAATAATAAGATATCTTTTGATAATCTGGAACGCCAGCTCAGAATTATTTATTAGAAAGTTTCCGAAAAAAATTTCCAAGTGGCTGTTAATTTAATTTTGTTTGAGTTTAAAATAATTTATTTCTGAGCGCATTTATTTTGGATTTACTGTGAAACGCGTTTAAAAACTTTTAAGTGCAAAGCTGTTACCAATATTAAGAATCACTAGTTTTCTTAAGTAGAAAAATCTATCGTACTGTATAATGTGCTGAAAAGTAATGATAGTTAGCCCGTAATTTATTATGGAATGAACCAAATTTCGCACACAGTGTGTTAGTGTGTGTATGCATTCGCGAACCAAAAAATACCTTCGAGTTAGCTTTGTTTACATTAGTTGCTCAGATCTGCCCGTTTTGCTTTCTATTTACCCAAACTTTTACTTTAGTCGCTGCATATTTACATTCAATTCTCAATTTTATAAACATCGCAGATATTAGAATAAGAAAGTTAATTCAAGTAAATATAGTTTTCATAAACAATTATGTCTAAAGATATTCCAGTGTAAATATACAGCGAACGTATCATTTCATAACTGTTTTAGGCTAATATTTTACAAATTATTTAATCGATATGAATAAAGTAATTTTTTTAATTATAGCAATTAAGTTCATAGTTTAGTGTTTATTTTTATTAAAAAAATTTATTAAATAATCCATTCACAATTTTTTTTGCTATTTATGGAGAAAAAATTCTTTTAATGAACTTTTTAATACTTTCATAATATAGAATTTAATATAAACTCGAATATTTATGTTAATTCAAATAACTTCTAAAACAGTGAGAGCTCGTTTTTTTTTCTTCATTATTTAGTTATTTAATATTAATACTATTTTTGAAATTTAAACACAGAAAATAATGTGAAAATAATGTAAAAATCTGGTACATTAAATCGAGGTTGTTATGTATAGAATTGTGTGCCGCTGTAAATCTTATTATGCAATGTTTTTGTTGCTTCCATGGCTTAAATTCCTTTAGTGCTACTTAACAATACTAAACACACACACATTTTCGAGACTCAATCCATCTAAATATGCTGTGAAATTTGTTGACAAAAAATTAGGTTCAGTATCGTATCATATGATATGATTCTTATATCTTATCGTATAAATTTTTAAACCTCTAATTCGTTAAACCATTGCTTAGCAATTTTATTCAACAATAACAATAAAAAATTCCAATATTTTTTATTGCGAATTTCATCAGATAAAAGATTTATGTTTTATTGAAGTTATACCAAACCTGTTTTATGATACATATTTTATATATCATCTAAATTTAATTCAATAAATTTAAACATGTCTGATGTGTTCAAATAAATCTATATACCGTAATGTCTTATTTTTCACTGCATTTTTTTTTGATTTCCCGTTAATTATTTGAACACGTATTTGGCGACGTTTATCACGTTGTGTTGGCTTACGATGTGCTGCCCTGTAAGCAGTGCTTCAAAAATATCATTTATTGAAACCAAAACATTTTATAGCAATACATTAAATCTTAATTCTACTCTTGTGATGTCAAAAGCTATCTTTCCTTTTTTTTACAAAAGAAAAATTTTAAGATTTGTGGCAATCATTGTTCGCAAACACGCAAATATTATATTTGCTATATCTCTTATCGCACTCACACTTACGAGAGTTAGTTTAAACATTTTCCAATCTCTTTCCGCATCTAAATCTGAATTTGGCATTCGCTAACTTCGGGAATATGTCTGCGCTCACAGATTTCGAAACTGTTCGTAAACCGTGGATCTCTTAAAGCCTTACAGTTAACCATTTCCTAATGCACTGTATTTAGGAGTGTTAGAGCACGTGAATTCAAGAGATACAGTAACTGCTCTTTCTTTAATAAATATAAGATTTTCGATATAACTTGTAAACTAACTGGTGGTAAACAGCAAATTTTGTTTAAAAATCCGTTATGTTTAGCACAAAAATTTACTGATTTCATTTTTTAAATCTATACTTGACGAACATTTTTCCCAAATGTGAGTTAAAAGTCAAGTTTATTTTGAAAAATTAATTCAAAGCATTTTTTAATTATCTTAATTGAATTGTGGTCAAAAATTTTTACTCCTTGCTTATGACTTATAATAATAAGAATGTGTGAAGTTTTTTATTTTTGTGGTAAAGTGAACTTTATTTTTGATTTCGCTATCATTTGTGATCTTTCGTGATCTGTTTACCACTACATTATAACAAAATAGGGTCAAAACTAATGGTTTTAATACACTGCTATTTGAGGCTTTAAGAAGAATTCGGATCAAACAAAAAATTTAAAGTATTAACGTTGTGTTATTTTAATTAAAACAATGTATAATTGAAAAATGATACGAGATTTTGGAATTTAATTTCGAAAGTTTCTATCAGAAAATGATTCATTTTTTCCTTTTTCCTTAAAAGCAAATAAATCATTTCAGAAAAAAAGCAATATATAATAAAAATAGCGGTCTATTGGTTAAGAAGAGTGTGTGTACCTGTTTTCATAGATGAATCAATTTCTGTTTCTCAATGGCATTCGGTATCCTATTATAAGGATACTTAATGTAAGAATGACATGTGTAGTTCTTGTCTAGCAATAAATTTGTCTGAGCATAATTGATTTTCATCCTCAGAGAAAAGATAAAGCAAACCTCTCTCCCAGTTCTTGTGTCTCTGCTTTTTTTGAGTAATTGTGTGCTGCAATGGTTTGTGCTCACAAAAAAATCACCGCTACTACCGTTAGAATATTATTGAAAATTTAGTCAACTGTCGCTGAATTTTAGCTGATAATCTAAATTTTATATCGCAACGGAATTATATGCTGTAACCCATATTTTGTCTGCAAAATACGAAGCAGTTTTTTGTCAAAAAACTACTCTTACCCTAGTATTATAGAGAATGACTCAATTCAAGATTTATAGTGTGCTTTGATTGTGGTCTCAAAAACAACTCATCATTTATACTTATAGAGTTCGGTATCTGAGTATCGTAAAAATGTTATAGTAATTGTGAAGATTATTTATAAGCTACAGTGAAATCATGTTCTTATTCTTCAATTAAAACAATATTATCGCAAAATTTGTATCTTCGCACTCAAATTGATAAATTATAACTCAAAACATACGTTAAATTAGTAATTAATTAATTCGAAAACATTTTGTTTGATAAGTACTTTAATAAGTATAAGAGCAAATTTCAGTATTACAGTTCGGTTATCATTTTATACTTATCAGTTTGTTTAACATCACAAATAAAGTAAATTTTACTCTTTTTGGGGATCACTGCCTGATCATTAATATCGCTTAAAAACTTCGAACAAATTTTAACTTCTTTTTTGTTATGTAAAGAAATCGAGTATGGCTTATATCCAATCCTCTAAGGTTTATAAATTATGTTTTATGTGAATATATATAAACTTGAAACAAACTTGAGGTTAACAACTAGAAAAAAAAACCATCTCTGAAACAAAAAGAGAAAAAGAACATTTTCTTCTCCATTGATCCGGAAAAATAAACTCTTGAATTTTTAAAATTAATTGATTTAAAATTTGAATTCAAAACTGAGATAAAAACACTCGGAATTTTAATCACTCGAAAATATTTCTTAAAAGGTCAAAATAAAAAATGCATAAAAACTTCTCATATCCATAACTTTTATCCCTAAATTAATGGCAAATAACGTATTACAATATGCTTTAATCCCAAACGTTGGTAACAGTACATCAGACTAATGGATTTGCCAAAAGTTTAGCTACACTGTGTAGCCAATTGGGTATTGCGTAACTGTAACCAGTTATATGCAAATTCTGTAAAAAATAAATAAATGCATTAAAGTGCCCGCTGAGCATATGCTGCAAACAATAAAAATCTAAAATGTTTTTTTTGCATTACTGTAGTTGTCGTGCAGATTTTTTGTGTTGCTTAGACATGTGCTTAACATATAAAAATAATATTTTTTATAAGAACTTCTTTTTAAAAATTATTTCATAATTTTGTCAAAACAAATTTTTAGTTTTGATTAACACAGATTCTATAACCGAATTAATTTTTATTTGGTTTGAATTATGGGAACTACTTGTGAAAATCTACTCTAATTTTATTTACATTGATATTTATGTAAATTATACTGATTTTTTTTACTATAAGTGAAATTTATTTTGATAGCATAAATAGCACACAAAAAATAGTATGTTTAAGCGTATACGGATGTCTGAGAGATACAGAGCAAAAAAAACTTATAAAAATAATGTACTGACACTTTTTTTTCATCGAAACGAGTTTTGCTTTACGTTTTTACATTTTTATATTCGCATGATTTTTATTTATATATAAATAAAAATGCCTGAAAGTGCATCATTTCGGTTTCTGGTTGTAACTAATGCTATTTGAACCTCGAGAGAGAGAGAGAGAGAGAGAGAGAGAGAGAGAGAGAGCTCACAGTTTTATATCGTCTCGTCTCTTCTCTTCTCTGGTAAAAAACTTTTATCGATGTGTGATCAATACAATATAGTTTTCATACGTTTTGTGTGCCATAACACTCTATAGACTCATTAATATTAGCTGTCATCAGAGAAAATGTTGCGATTTATCGAAAGTAAAACGGGAAATATCACTTCGGTGTCAATAACTTAAGTTTTTGCAGAAGCAGATTATATTCTACTATTGATTATTTTTTTCTTGCTTGCATATGAAATGTGTTGGTATTTGAGATAAAAGGAATAAAAAACTCTCATTCGCTCTCTCACTCATTCACCCACTCACTCACTCTTACTCAATCTCACTCACTTGATTCTTCTCTCTCTCTCTCTCTCTCTCTCTCTCTCTTACCCGCTAACTCACACTTTCACTGTGCAGGAGTTCATGATTTTAGTGGTGAATAATGTTTATGACTCCGAATCAAAATTTTTATATGAATAAAGGAAGTAAATTATAGCCTAAAAAATTGGTATCACAGCACACTATTACCGTATTTTATGTATTCGCTACTTATATATTTTTTTGCATATTTTTAATATAAAATTTTTTTACCAAAAAATAATTTAGCGAATTGAAGGCAAACTCAATTAACTGTTCAATTTTGGAAACGATTAATGTTGCGTGAAATAAATTTGTACGCCAGTAATAATTTTTTTAATTTAGATACTAGTAATACTTTAAATCGACAGTAATAAAGCACTTAAACGGTTTTTTTATTCTATATCTAAATTTTAAGAGACGACTAAAATTTTATATGTACTTAAAACATTCGTTATATCTGTGATTTTCGTTATAAAAGTCGTTTTCTAGTTTTACTATTTGAAATTTTTTTTGATGAAATTATAAGAAATATTTACGTTACAATTTAATGCTTTTTCTAGCGTCTGGTTTAACCGTAAATAAATAAATGATTAACTTAAAAAAATAACAAATTCGCATAAAAATTATAGTTCTCTATATTATTTTTATTAAATTTAGAAAAACTTTCATTAGAAGTCATTTTTCACTTTTACTGAAAATATGTCAAAACATATTAAAAAAGTTTTCAATCTTAGAAAAATTTCTGTTATGCTTTCGAAATAAGTTAAGAGTAAGAAAATATATACTTTTATACAGTACTCTTTCGAAAAAAATATATATTCCATTAAAAAAACGAAAATTCAAATAAATTTAAAATAACTTTAAGTTTTATTCAATTTATAACGTTATTTGATTATTTTTGCATAAATTCAATATTTTTCTGTTTTTTTAAAAAAATAGCATTTTAGTGTGGGTTTTCTTTTATGGCTCCATTGAAATCAAACTTTTTGTAGGAAAAAAATTTTTAGTTCCCAACCGCATCTCTAAATATGAATATATTATCTAAAATCGGATGTCTGCCACACCCTCTTTATGTGCTGCATATAATGTACAACCAATTATTCTTTTTTTTAGTGGGAGACATTTTTTTTATGGTAATCTAATTTTGTATGTATTTAACTGTATGTAATACACTCTGCACATCAATTGCCTTGAGTTAAATTACTGTTAACATAAAATCCGAAAATGTTAAAAATTGTATAATTTTTGTTAAAGAAAATGATCTTTAATTAGATTAGGATTTCATAATTCTATACACTATACACCAATAATTTTTTGTCTACTTGTTTAGAACAAAAAGTAAACATAAATATTTTAATAGACATCCGTGTTTTTCAATTATAAAGTAGATTTATGCAAAACAAAACAAATTAATTTGAAAATTTAACGTTACGTTTTATTTATGTTGCGCTTTGAATAAACTTTTTTAAGAAAATAAAAACAACTTTTAAACTCAGTTTGCATGGAAAGGTGAATGCATTTACTAGTTTTAATTTTATTAATTTTAAGAACCAAATATTTTATAGCTAACGCCAAAATTACTAGTAAAATTTCAATTCAATTAATTTAGATTGTCTTTTTTAAATTACTGATTAAACTGAGACAAAAATTAAGACAAAATAATAAGTACACACAGCTTTAGTCCAATACAGTATGAGCTTTATATAAGTTATATTAACTAGAGTTTTTTTTGTGTCTTTCAATTAGTTTTATGGAATAACGCGTTTATTTAATTGACAACAATTTATTTAGTTAGATAAGTAAAGATCAATAGTTTAGTTTATCAGCAAACAGAAACTTTATTGTAATCTCTTATCTTAAGAGTTAGTAGCGGGCAAGTGATGATACAAAAATAGTTTCTTTTCTCTGTACTCTACACACAGTGTGTGTGTGCTGTTAACTGTACATGTGCTTCAACTTCGAACAAACTAATTTAAAAAGTTAGCGATATTATATAATAAAATCGAATGTTTTGCGAAAAAACCAATTTTATATCAAATGAAGAGAAAAAAAACAGGAAAAATCTATAAGATAGCGCGCGTTTCTATTGCTTTTAAAAATGGCATTTCTTTACATTCAACTAATTATAGTTTTAATTTAATGCCAAAAATAAATGCAAAAACTTATATCTTTAATTATATTTCAATTGTAATTAAATTGTGTTTTAGGTTTGTTTTTTTTGTTGTTGAATTGTTAGCAAACACAAAAAGTTAATTTTTTTAATACTAGTTTTTAACGGTCACAGTGATATTTATTGCTAAAAAAATAAAAGATTTTATTTCTATTCAACAAAATAACAGCAACGCTCCATTCATTGTAAAAAAAACTGCTACATATAATACATAGTCGGTGTCTTTTCGATTTCGACCAAAATTAATACTACGGAGTTCTGTTCTTCTTTCATCCATAGAAAACATAATTTATATGATCGAGTACTACTATTGCTAACTAATAAGAGTATCTTCCAATTATCGAAAAATGCATTGAAGGCATACTGCAATGACTCACACACTGATTTTTTTCCTACAATAAAACGGACAAACTTCGAGTATACTAAAAAAAATTTTGTAATTGATTTAATTTGTCACGTAATTTTCGATAATTTTTTTGTTGAATCCAAGAGCAAACTAAAAAAATTTATTAACTGGTTTTTTATTAACATAATCATTGTATTTAGACGTTAAAATTGTCGAAAAATGGTATTAAAATCATTTTAAAAGTTTTTCAAAATGTTTTCAAATGATAATGATTTTGAAAATGCTTTTGAAAAAAGATATTCTTCTCTCTCCAACTTTTATTATGTATTTTATTAGATATATTGTATATTTGCTGAATGTTTGGCTAGAAATTTGATCATTACATGCTATATAGTGCTATAAATCATAGAAGAAATTGTTGGATACGAGAGACACATTAATATTAATCATTGTTAATATAACTCAATAATCAAGTCTTAAATCATTTGTCTTCGTTTTTTCGTCTAATTTTACAGAAAAATGGACAAAAAAGATAATATTTTACGATCAAAATATATATAAAAAACGCTATCCGAGAGAGTAATATCAGTTTTTGCGAAATAGTGCGCACGAAAACTTTTTTAATGCATTCCGTAGTTTAATGCATGAGCGAATGAAAGTTATTTTTGATATTTATTTATTACAGGTCCAGATATTGCTTCGTCTTCGCCACCGATCAACAAACGAGTGCCAGTGTTGATATTCATTCACGGAGAGTCTTACGACTGGAATTCGGGCAATGTTTATGATGGCACTATTTTGTCCAGTTTTGGTCAAGTGATTGTTGTAACACTGAATTATCGTTTGGGTATATTAGGTATAAATGCAGTTTTTATTATCAAATATTTCTGTTATCATTAAGTATATCATCAATATTTCAATAGCGCGCTCTCCTATCGTTAGCAATGCTAGGGTTTTCAGCTTAAATTGTATTAAAAGTTTATTTTTTAAAAATTTTTTCATTACAATCTTTTCTTCTCCAATGATTGCATTTAATATTCGTTGCGCTATAGTTTCATAGATTTTTTTTGTTGTTGCTATACTTAATATGTATGAAAAAAAATTTCAAAAAGAAATTTGGAGCATACATAATGAATTTGTGCATAAGATAGAAGAAAAATAAAATGATTAACTTTTAAAGGCAGAGTCAATTATCGACTTTAAAAGAAAAAAATATCTACAGAATATAATTCTGGTAGAAATACTAGAGTGTGCATAGAAAAAAATATATATATAGATATCGATCATATTCCTATCATATGTTTGGATATCAAAATTATATCCATCGATAATTTATATATATTTAGTAACATTATTCGCGCACAAAAGCCGTCGAAAGCGTATCAAATATTTCATAATGACTGATATCATTTACAACCAACGATTGATGAAAATCAATTTATTTAAGAGTGCATGGAGTGATCCAATTACAAATTGGACATATTCCACACACACACACACACACACACACAACAAAAAATAACTGCTGCGCGCAGTGACGTAACCGATGATTAATAACATTATTCCAGTAAATATGTCAATCGCTTTAATTGTGACATTTTATGGTGATTCTCTCCAACCAATTAAACATTCATATTCGGTGTTGTTTACGAAAATGTTACTATCATTAGGAATATTATTTTTAGTAATTAGTACTTACGTCACTATTCAGTGCACCACACTTTTACATAAAAAACATGACACAAATAATATTTATAACACCATAAATCTCATGCTCTTATGTCATCTCGAAATAAACTAAGAATAAAGCTATCCTCAAACACACACACAAGTAGCTGTATTATATCTTCAGATAATAATAATAATAATAATAATACTTATGTGTCATTCGAATAGAGATAAGCCAATTCTTTGTATCGCAAACGAATTCGTTACTCGAATCACATAAAATATTATTATTATTATTATTATTAAACTTAAGAGTTTCATCAGTCTATTGAGTAAAAGACTCTCTATATATCTGTAATGTCTATTCATATTAAGATTTTGCGGTGTTTTTGTTTTTGCTGGCAAAATGTGACAATGATAGGAAAAATATGTCAGTTTTGGACAACCCTTAAGCGTTTATCTTTAAACATTGAATCTCTTTTATTTAATATATGTTACAAAATAACAACGAATTAAAGATATTTACTTAATTCTGGTCAAAAGTATAACATATATTTTCCGTTGCGGTCCACACTTTTGACAAAGTGTCTACGCATACATCTGTGTTTGAACAGTACTACAGTAACTGTACACACGAATAAAGTGTGGTGAATATTTCAAGGAGGAGTACATTGTGTATTACACGCAACATTCTTGACCTCATTTCCTCTTAACCAAATAATTCATTTTAGTTAATCAAATATGTAATTAAAAATTGTTGCAGTAATATAAGGATATACAGCAGCTAATAAAAAATAAATTATAATCTACCAAAAGCTCATTTTGGTTGTCGAAACAGAACTGGTTTGAGCTAAAGAATAATTTTATTAGAAATCACGTCATTTTGATTGATTTATTAAGTGGAAACTTAAAAACTAGAGTGAAAACTTCTTCCACCATGTTTTAAGTAGAGTCGTGGCTGGTTTGCCGATAACTATTTTTTTAATGGAGAAAAAAGGTTGTTCTCCAATCCTAATCAATAAAAATTTTGTATTGTTTCATGTAATTACATTTACCGTACATTAATAATCAATTAAAATTTTCTATAATTAATAATCTCAATAATAGAAATCTAACATAAACTTCCAAAGTTTGAGCCAATTTGAATTTCTAGTGTTTTTTATTTTGTTCATCACCGAAGAAAAATTATGACAAATGACAAACAACAAACTTGAAATCAATCATTTACTGTTATTTTTATATTTAATGTACAATTTAATTATAAGATTGCATTCTCTCTTTACTACACAACTTTGTGAAAAGCAACACTTACTGTACACGTACTCTTGTTTGTTTGTTTTTTTTTCAGCAAAACACTTATCTGTCTGAGATATTATTATTATACTTAAGATAAATTTATCCATTGAGCATAATTTTATTTAATGTCAATAAATATTAAACAGGGAAAATGAGAGTTTGTGCGAAAGATATAAACTAGTTTTTATTTAACTTCATTTTAGTCCATTAATCAAAACTGATATTCAATATTATTTTCATCTTAAGGTTACCAGTGATTATTTAAATAGATTTTACATTTATTTTAGCTTTCAATAAAAAGCTTTCTTATAGTCTTTGGTTTTTTTT
This sequence comes from Steganacarus magnus, assembly GCA_034698365.1. Classification (NCBI taxonomy): domain Eukaryota; kingdom Metazoa; phylum Arthropoda; class Arachnida; order Sarcoptiformes; family Steganacaridae; genus Steganacarus; species Steganacarus magnus. The sequence continues at coordinate 15,790 of JAQIVF010001063.1, forward strand.
AGTAATCAAACATTTCTTTTAAATCATTAGCTATTGATTTTGAAAAATTTATTTTATTTTCATTGCGAAGGGTTTTTACCAGCAAAGGTCGATGGCGTTGTTCGCGGTAATTACGGATTAATGGATCAGGTGGCAGCTCTTCATTGGATACAGGAAAATATTGGAGAATTCGG
>JAQIVF010001064.1:0-15960 GCA_034698365.1 Steganacarus magnus
GATTCAGGTCCTGGTTGTATCTTTCCTGATACTAACACCACATCCTATTTTTTATAATTAAAAATTAGAGATATTTATAGATTTACCTTTGGAGTAATTTATTTCTGGTAACTTTTTCATACAGATTTGTAAATGACTATAATTTTTTCTGACGCAAGTCTTATTTAACTAATGCTTTCTAATATAAATATTTTTTTAAAAAAGATTACTTTTACAGGTATATTACTATTTCTAGTTTTATTTCGTTTTGTTATACAGCAACACTTACTTTGAAATTTAATGCAGAATAATAAACATTGCAAAGAACTTCTTGTTCCTTTTTCTCACTATTAGTCAGTGTAGGGAAGTATTTATGGTGAGCGTCAAACCATCTCAAACTAGACATATCACCACGAGTTACCACATTCAGGTAAGCGTGTTCTGACATTACTGTTTCTTGATTGTCTGACATTATTAAATGTCTGAATGTACCCCATTCACCATTTTTATAGACATTTGTGGTCAAATCCATTTTACTCAATTCATAATACGGTGATTTCGTAAAATCGACGGGAAGCGGCAGTTTCTTATCGTAATCAAATATACAGCGGATAAAATTACCACCAGGTTCTGCGCGCAAGCAGTTTGATAATCCAATGACACCATTAACTGGTGTATCGTTCGCCACAAGCCATAGATTTTTCTTATCGTTTCCGTTTCTATTTTCAGTGATCTTTTCCTTCATCACTTCAACCCATTCTTCGTACTTTTCGTTTGTGATATTTATGATTTCGGCCGGTGTTGTCTCAGTTTTCAATTTACGCAACAAAACCAGCGTTGATGTCAATGAATCAGATTTTTTGCCCACGAATTTTAGATTTATCTTATCCGCAGCTTCGATAAACTTATCCAAATCTTTGCTTAACAGCGTATCCCTATTGGACTCCAAATTATAAAATTCGTTGATCGTTGCTTCAGGTGGGGTTATCTTATTACGTGTCATCAGCATTAGGAAACCATTTTCCTATTATTAATTATAACAGCATATAAGTTAAAGTCTAAATTATAAGACCATTGAAGTAATAATCTAAAATATACCCGAATGGCGTCACTTAACGCTTGGACCTGATCGGCGATAGTCCAAGAATTGGTTAATTCAATTGTTGGTCGATACACAAGTAAGTCGAGCTGCAAAATGTCTTTTAAGAACTGTTGGTCATTAGTGTCCCATTCCACTACTTTTAGTCCCATTGATTTGACGTCGTCGGGTACAGTAGTTGGTGACGGAGTGGCCACAACGTAATCAACATTTATTATACCGATGCATGATTTTTTGATTGTAGTTATAAAATTTGTGGCTAATATTGTCTTCGTTGAATTAAGTTCTAGAACCTGAATATCAAAAAGTATTTATCAATATATTAATTAATTTGCTGCTTAACACTGTGTTACTCTGGTGTTACGATGCATACCTTAAGGTTTCTATTGTCTAAACTATTGTCGATAACAATGTCGAGAAATGGACGAACAAATCTCTCGTTAGTGAACATAGTGTTCATAAAGTCAAAATAGATATTATTTTCTTTCTTGTTAAATGCCTCTTTAATGGCAGTCTCGATATCTACCGCTTCCTTACTGTCTTCAATGACATTGCGGTTGTCGTCAACTTTAAAATTAATGACGCTGTTTAGCAAATTAAGCATTTTGTAATTATCTTTAGGTAAATCCAAATATTTCTTAACAGTCGATTGATCGGCACACTTGTAGCCATTCAACACTGGTTTGCTTATCTTTTCGCTAATTTCTGCCAATTGTGTGGCCAATGAGCAACAAACTTGTATGTACTCTATAGCCTCGTCCTGCAGCTTCTCGTCAATAGCGCGATCTTCGCTATTCGGTATATACTCGTACTTTTCTAGAGTCAATCCCTGCTGACCGGGTCTTCGCGGAACATTAACCGGAATAAATCCTTTAATTTCGAGACCTAACGTACACAAAAAAAAAATTTTTTTACTAACAAATTAATTTATGGCGAAGAAATGATTTTATTCATCAAACCTTTAGTTATGATGCATCGCAAATTCATGTCAAAAGTGACCGGAAGTATGGATATCTTATCTTCTTCGCCCTCATTGACACTACCGATCTCTGCCACACCCAAAATTTCTGTGACCATTCTTTCGTCTCCGTCTCGCAGACCAGACATCACCTGCTGGCGTGTTATTGCCTCCTCTTTTTTAGCGCCCTCTTCATCCAAACTCGGGTTTAATTCGGTCATTAAATTTGGGTTAATTAGTTTATCCTCCGAACTGAACTCGTCGAGTAACTTTTTCTCCTTCGAGCTCTCGTTGAAGTAGTAGAACTCTTTCTTGTCGAGATCATCGATGGTTGTTTGGTGCTCCTCTTTCTCTGTCTTCACGTTTTCGATCGCTTCGAATAAGATATTGGGATCGCAGCGAATCGATTGAAAACCGATCGGAATGAAGAGCGCGCGTATCGGAAGCGCGACGAGTGCCAAATGCATCACAGAGTCAACAAAACTCACCCAATGTCCAGTCCATTTGGCCTTACCTTCATTTTCAATAAATTTGTTTTAATTTTATTTATATATTTATATTTATTGATGGTTCAGTGTCTATACCCAGCTGTCCATCGCCGCGCGCCTCCACTAGTCCTTGAAATTTAGGTCCGTAATCGTATCCGCGAATTCGCAACTCCTTGTAAATATCTTTGGAGAACAGTAATTCATGCATTTTGTCGTCGTCGTTGTCGTCATAGATCTGCGGGTTTTCGATTTTGTCCTGCATGTCGAGTATGGGGTCGTCGGGAATATACACTTTGCCGGACGCGGCGATCGACGATCCCTCGCATATAGTGAAGTCTCCCGTTCCCTCCAATATACGTATTGTGAATTTAACTTCGTTTGTTTCCGATAGTAAAGTCGGTCGAAAGAATCTGTGATGAAATAATTTCCAATTATTATTAAACCGTTTTATTAAAATAGGAGTTCGAATATTTTTTTTACCTAACATTCTCGAAAGCGATTGGAGTTTTAGTCCACGGCTGACCCCTCAGTGCAGCCATACGTCTCCAAGCCATTAATAGATAACCAGTGGCTGGAAATATGACCCTTCCATCCACGGCGTGATCTCTCAGAAAAGACCAGTCAGATTCTAACAGCGAAAACTTCATCGTGAAATCAGACGCCGATCCAAAGTTGTGAAATTCCGGATACTTCTTCACCTCGTAATTTCTCTCGTGATCCCATTTAATGAGCGAACTTATCGATTGCGTTCCTCTCGAAACTGGCCATTCGATTCGAGGATAAAGATTGTCGATATCGGGATTAAGACCAAGAGTGTACAGTTTGCCGATCGAATCTAATAAGTAATTCAAATTATCGGATTCGGTTCTCTTCATTAATCCAGTGTACGTCAAATTGGGGAAACAACGCTTGAAAATCGATTCGAACAGCGAATGCGGCGCAACCTCTATAAGGTACGAATGTTTGCCCACTTCGAGCATGCCTTCGTTGAATAGTACCGGACTTATCAAGTTGTTTGTGAAATATTCGCCTAACAGTGAAATTTATTGTTATAAATGTAATTAATAAATTGTGGGTTTTATGAACCTGATGCGTATTTAGCCTTTTCTGTATTCCATTCCTCTTGAGGCACTGATGTCGAAACCCATTTCTCGCTTCTTTCCTTTGGATGAGGTATTACGCTGTTGAGTGCGTCCAATAGTTGTGGCGCAACGATATTCATGAACGGACTGTGATATGGAAAGTCTCCGCCGGCAACAGATCGGGCAAAGATATTCTCAGATTTGAGTTGTTCCACAAACTTAACCATATTATCGTAAAGTCCAGATATGGTCACCGAATCTGAACCATTATGACACGCGGCAACGATTCCATCTGGACATCTGCTTCTAGTTTCTTCCCACGAAAGTCCGACAGCGGCTAACATTCCTGAAATAAAATTCATATAAAATTAATATTAAACATTTCGCAATAAAAGGATTGGATTTAAACATCTGTTTTATTTTTTTTATTAAAGAAGTTAGAGATAATAGATATTTACCTTTCGGTAATTTTGCGTTCTCAACAACCTTTCCCCTCCAATATGCTGTCAACACAGACTGTTCGAGTGTCAGACATCCATCGGCATAAGCGCACGCAATCTCACCAAATGAGTGACCAATTATTCCTTCGATTTCAAAGTTAAGCATTAAAATCACATCATATAACGCTAATTGCATGGAAGTTATGGCAACGAAAGCATTTGTGGTGCTTTTCTTTAACGCATTTTCATCGTCACTCAACAGAAGATGCATGAGATCAATATTATATGGCTTGAGAACATTTGCCGCGCGTTTAATCGAATCGGCGAATCTCTTAATAGGCATCAGTGTCTTCGCCATACCAGTCCATTGACTTCCCATTCCGGAAAACACGAGCCAAACGGGAGCGCATCTGTTAGCGGGCGTTATTGTGCGCGAATACTCGTACTTTTGGGTTTGATCTTCGGTCTGTTTCTCTTTGATAAGCATATAACCTCTGTATGGAAAGTTTGACGAGCCTTTAATGTGAACCGTTTTCATACTTTCGCCCAACAAACCCAAGAACTCACGGTTCGCTTTCTCCGGGTTATTCTCGATAAAGTCTAGTATATATTTCACCGCTTCTTCGGTTCTTCCGCAGACATTCACTAAGCGAGGAATAATATCGGCGATTTTTGACATTTCTGGTATGACTTCCTTATCGTTTGACTTGAGTAAAGCGTGAGCGTTAACGCCTCCCACACCGAACGAGTTGACGCCAACGATGCCGTTCTCGAACGGAGTGTTTTTCATCACTGGTATCAGTGTTTTGTTCACTACCACTTCGATCTCTGGTTTCGGTTCTTCGAAGTGAAGATTGGCTGGAATGCATTTGTTTTCGAACGCGACGATTACTTTGGCCACCGAACACAGACCAGACGAGCCTTCAGAGTGACCCAAATTACTTTTCACAGCTCCGAGTAGTAGTGGTTCCTTTCAAAATTAATCATTAAACTTTGTAGCGAACAATTTAGTTCAATTATATTTACAACACCGATGTATCACAGTTTATTAATTTTGTGATTTTAGTGTTATTTTAGTCATTTTATGAATTAAATATTTTAATATTTAGTAATTTTATGGTTATTCAAGGAGTTTTAAAAGTATATAACCTTATATTCATTATTATTTTAATCAGTGATGTAAGAACACATTAATATAAATTTATATATTTATTGTTAAAAAGTGGCCATAAACTATGTTAATCCTAATTTAAAGCATACGTGAGACTTTTGGCTTATTATTAATTGAAGTAATTCCCCAGTAATTCAATTTCAGAGTTAACAGAAATACATTTGTAGCTCACTATCTCTAATAACTTCGAGGGCATAATTAGCAGCAGATGTGTAATCTTTTCCAACTTATTAAATTATGTTAACTTAGTAACCAGTATTTAAAACAGTTCAGTTTATAACGCAATTTAAAAAGTTTGCATTTAAATTACTAACTCGCTAATTGAGCAAAAGAGATGATAAATCGATTAACAAAAATTACGAACTTAAAAAGATTAATAAAACAAATTCAAATTAATCGATCATATAATGTTAAAGTGTTAACTAAGAGAAAATTTGCTACAATGCGGCTATTAAAACATAAAAAAAATTTGTAAATATACACATAATTACATTTAATCACTTTGTAAATATTAATAAAGATCAAATTTCTTGACAAATCAAGTTTTTAACACTTGTTTTTCTCCGGCGAATTTTTTTGTTGATGAAAAAAAATAAAACGAAACTCTCTTTCCAATGTTTCAACACATGTTTAAATTTGTTTTTTTCACCATTCAATAAATAAATTTATATTTAATTATTGACAGTTATCTAACGAGGATAAAAATTATTTTCAATTATCGTACGATAACTTAAAATATTAGTCGAAAAGGATTTTTTTTAATCAGATATCGGGAATTAGCGGAAATAGTAATTAATTGAAAGAAATTTTGTTGCGAAATAATCTAATAGTTGCGTCAATCAATGCACTGTGATGTCCTAATTATTATTATTATTATTTATTTATTTATTTTGTTTTTTAAAGAATTTCATTAGTGGTTCAAAGCGATGGAATAATTTTTTAACAAAAAGTAATAATAAATTAGCTTTCGATTTATCTTATAATTATTGCAAATTAATATTTTTCTTCTCAAAATGAATTTATAAATTTTATTCAATTCAATACATTTGATTAAACGATTTTATTTTTATTTCCCAGTTAACTCTTGTTCAAACAAATTTGAAATAATTAGACACACACTTTAGTCAAACAAGTAATTACAACAATAAAAACACTGGTAATATTTCTTTTCTTTTCTCTCTCTGTAATGTTGTTTGTATAAACTTAATATGAAGTGATACTAATTCTTTTAACTGCGATGCTATCTTATTTTTTATCTTAATACGATAATTCATCTTTTATATGCGTTAAAGGAAAGTAAAAGTTTTTTTGGTAGTAAGAAAAAAGAGTGCATTTAAATTGAGTGATTTTATTTCTATTCAGTGACAAATATTGAGCATAACTTTGGTAGAATTTTAAAAATATTCATAATATTGATTTTTTAAACAATTATAAGTTCTAATTTTATTTAAAAAACAAATACGATTTACTTGTTTGACTGAGTTATAAGACAAAAATTTTTCAGCTAATAAAAACTTGCTAAAAATTGTTTGCGTTTAAAACATTCCTATGAATATAATTTAGTGAATCACATTTAGTGAAACAAAAATCGCCTAACCTATAAAAAAAATTGCTAAACACATGTGATTGTGATGGTCATCGCTAGTGGCAACACGACCTAAAGAGTTAGATAACGGGTTAGATATTCACAAATCACTAAGAGATTAATTTAGTTTAACTGCGAAATAACCGTGGGTTTACCAGTTTAACATTTTTTTTATGTCTCAGTAATAATTCAATATTCTAGACATATCATAGCGTGTCAAGTGTTTAAAAAAATAAAGTTATATGAATCTGTTAGCAATAAACCTAAATTTTTCATTTTTAAAAATTATTAGCAAACGGTTAAGTGATGTGACTTTTAAATGTTGACATTATTAAAAATTATTTGCAAATTTTTTCATATGCTTTTTTAATCTCGCAGATTAATTTGTCGTCGAAATTTTAGTTTTTTAAATGAAAATGTGAGGGTTTTTTTAAAATAAAGTTTTGACATTAAATCAAATTAAATTTTGACATTCAATTTTGTAAACGTGGAGCAATGAAAAAAATTAGAAAGAAAAAAAATTGCGTAATGTTATTCGGCTAAAATCATCGCATTCTTTCGATAATTTTTCCAAGAAAATTGAAACATAATTCATAAGAAATTAACAAGAAAAAGAGTGTGGCTAAAAATATACAAACTTGTATTATGTAATACACTGGCACTAATTTATGACTGCGATTACTATCAGTGATTTGGAAAAATACGTGCAAAAAATTTCAGAGATATACCGTCTATCGGTATTTACGACATAACAGTATCTATTTTCAGACTACGGTATGCTCGCTTAAAACTTCATGACCTTTAAAATTACTAGATGTCTTTTTTCTCGGCTGATAGTTATTAGTTATTACAAAAACATGACACGTTGCCGCGAATATCTTTAATTGCTTTTGCATTACTGTAATCATCGGAATTCCCCTTTAAATTAAATCCTAATCTTTTGAATAAATAATTCTAATTTTATGTCTCTCTTTACCGTTCGATTGTGACAGTAGGCGTCTGCGATGGCTTTGGCTTCTTGCGGATCGCCGACATTAGTTCCAGTGCCGTGCGATTCGAAAAATTTGATATCATGAGGATTAACGCCCGCCTCGTGATATGTCTCGATCATAAGGTCGCGCTGACGCAACCAAAACGGCGAAAACAAGCCGATAGATTTGAAGCCATCGGTGTTAGTTTTCGCGTGCAATAGTGTCGAGTAAATTCGTTTGGCCTCACTTTTCTTCTGTAGAAACAGCGCGCCCACTGTCTCCGATCGGACAAAACCATCTGCCTTTTTGTCCCATACTTTACACTTGCCGTCTTGAGCGAGCAGTCCTATTGACTGATATATTCCGTTCGAAAACGGAGCCTGAGTTAGATTACCGGTCGCGACAATAGCTCGATCACAATTGCCGGTTCGTATATCTTGCAGAGCGTTGGCCAGCGCTACCATACTGGCCGAGCACGCCGTGTCGATCAAAGTGCTCGGGCCGTGAAAGTCGAGCAAAAACGATATACGATTGGCGTACAACGCCTTCGAGCTTCCGTACACCCAAAGCGCCGCTTCCTTTCTGCGGCAGTCATTGAAATCGTCCTGAGGTATGCCATCAGCGCAGGCTATGTTATTGTTATTTGTGTTTCAAAGTTGTGGATCAGGAAAAAAATGAAAAAATACAATTTATAGTCTGTTTGGCTCCAATTAAACTAATGATCAGTATAATAGTGGACTTATTATGCGAACACATACAGACACACACACACACACACACACACACACACGCATACTATGCGCAGCTTATATTATAATCGTATTATCGGTGGTTAAAATTTTAATAAATTAAGTTTGTTATCTTTTAAACGCGAAAAATTGATTGATTTTAGGGTGAAAAATATTGATAAAATAAACGCTGCGCTTTTACTAACGGCAGTATTTTTGTTGGAAATCAACTGAAAAATTTGAAAGAAGGAAAAAAATCTTGCAATACTGATCTCAATTTTATTTTATTTTGGCAAAACATCGCTTTTGGCTGTGACAGGACCTGAGCGTATCAATATTATCTAATCGTTCAGTGATATTTGAATTTTTTGGCGAAACACATTACGAGAGTGTTTTCTTTGCAAAAACTTCCTATTCTATAAAAAAAAATGGAAAATACCGTTTAACTTAATTAAGTTATTAGTTTATTTTCTGTTGAGATAAAAAAATTATTCGCGCATATTTTTCGACGCTGAAAAATAAATTGTTATAATTAAACAGAAATAAACAATTAGACAAATATTCAGGGCAGTAAGCATTCGACAGAATAGTTTCGCCAAAATAGTAATTGCCTTTTAACACTGTCTAACGGTTAGCGTGATTTATGGGGAAAAATTATTTCGCTATTAGGTAATTAAAATTATTTTTCGAATCATTACTATTCGCAAGCAGATGCCCTGAGGGGTGTCTCATGAATAAAAAGCAGATTCAAAATTCTTCACTTTTTTGCCATTGACTTGATATATGCATAAAATTCTTGGCAAAAAATTCAATATAGACGGGTATACCTTTACGGTCAATTTAAGCTTTTAATTACTATTATACTATTTCATTGCTGAACACTACTTATCTTAATAACAATAATTATATTTCTTCCATTAAAATTGAGCTGTCAATAAAACACAACTGACATGCTATTGATTTTGATTATATTAAACATTGAAAAGTGTCAAAACTGATTAACTGATAATAAGCGTGCAAATAAAAACCAACTAAACGTTAGGCACACTTACCCACTGTGTTGATTCCTACGTAGACACCAGTTTTGCTGCCACGTAAAGATTGAGGATTAACGCCAGCGTCACAAATCGCTTCGTAGGTCGTCTCTAACATGATTCTCGCCTGCGGGTCCATCGCGTCGGCGAGCAGAGTGAGTGTGCTGAAGAAGCCAGAGTCAAACTTGTCGAGCGCTTTGAGTTTTCCAGTACGAGAACCGAGACCAGCGTTCAGTCCTTTTTTTTAATAAAGAGTTTAAATTTCTGATAAAATATTTTTTTTCCAATTAGTAATACATACCAATAGGCCATCGACGGTCATCAGCGGTGACCATATCGACATTGTTGAACAAATTCGCGGCATATTCATCCATATTATCCGATTCGGGAAATCTTCCGGCAATACCGCTGATAACGATATCCTCTGTCACCTCAAACCTGGGCATTGGGCGCGGTTTGGGTCGAGGATATTCGATGGCAGTGTTGGCCACAATACTTTCTTGATTTTGTGGCGCAAGTTGTTGCGGCATTTTTACTTCTTTAATTTATCTCAGTCGTTAATAATAGTTGTAACAGTTTATTGATTTAATGATTCAAAAACTTAAACTCTTTTCCAAAGAATCTTTTTAAAAAATTAAAAGTTTGTTTTTCACTTATTTTTCAAAAAATTATTCAATATTGCATATATTGTTGAAGTCACTCTCTTTATATAACAAAAAGTTAACTAAAATTTATATTGAGCAGTAACTGTGCTGTGCTGGAAACTTCACGAAAAGTTTCTGATTTCTTTAGAGAGAGACAGAGAGATGCGATGTTACTCTCTTCGAGTTCAAAGAGAAAGTGGTGTTGATTTAAAGATAAATCGCGCTTTTTCTTCCCACTGAATCACGAGTATCAGTAAATTTCGTTTGCTGAGCTCACACAAACTCACTCTCACTCTCGCTGGTAGAGTCGAAAATCACGACACAATTCGCGGAATGAGCATCAAAATCCAGTTGTACTTGAAAGCTTTTTTTTGATCATTAGCATTATAGGTTGGGTGACAACGCCGGCGGCGATAGGTTTTCTCAAGCGCCACTAGGATTTGACGCAACTCTCACTTTTGTTATGTAACATATATTTAATGAAAAATTTAAAAATTATGCTTTATATTTGATTAAGTAAGTTCAGCGTTCGGCTTAGAAAAACATTATTTTTTAGCACTCATTTTCAAGCAAATTAATTGTTTTTTTTAATACAGTTACATAATATATAAACAATTTCAGACAATTGGTGTGCGCAATGCCTTTGTTTTTTTTGTTGATATTTATTTGTTTGTTGAGAAATTTTATATCGGAAATATTTTTAACTGTAATTAAATTATTTATTTGGTCTAATATTTCCACTCAAATTGCCATTAATATTTAGCACTAGATACATTTTCTGTGCACTTTCTTTCGCTCATTTATCATTAGCTTCATATCATTAATTATGAATTGAACGTTGCATTAATATTCATAACCAGTTGAAAAAAATGTAGTAATAGAAATTTAATGCTTAACTTTTAAATAAATTAGTTAGTTATGCATTAGTAATGTGATTAGTATTTAAATTTGAATAAAATCATAAAAATTATTTATTATCTAAATTATTGAAAATTTTAACTTGAAATAAAATCAATATCATTGACAACTTAACGGGTTTACCTAAAGTACAGAAAGAATCAGATTTTTTTTCGGTTTTTTAAATATTCAGTTCGAAAGTTACGTTTAAAAATTTTTGAATAAAATTAAAGCAATTTGTTGATGAAAAGATACAAAGTTTTTTTAAGCAAAGATGTTATGATACATATATTTTTCTCAAATAAATAAATTTATCTTGAATTATAATTTTGTCGGTTATGTTTTTTCCTTTATGGTTGTTTGTGGCCGCTATTCAAGAAAAGAATGAATACATCTAGTATTGGAATTTATAGTTATATAAGTTATCGAAAAAAAGTAAAAGTTACGGTGTTTTAAAGAGGGGCCAGTTTTAGTTGTTTGTGACCCAGAAAGTCACTATCGACATCAAATAACTTTTAAATGGGTCATTATTAAGAAAACATATGCGAAAATAATATCGATTCACTTAAGTGAAAGTTCACATCAAAACTATTTTATCATTTTTTTTTATAATACACTAATATTTTTAACAAGTGATATGAAATTCATTGACAATAAGGTGGATCTCGGGTATTGATCCAAGGGATTAATAATTTTAAATGTTAAAAAATTAAAGTATTATATGCTATGATTTTTTTCAGTTTCCACAGTTATATCCTATCAAAATTAAACGCACATTTTTAAAACTATTATTAACCGAGGTTTTGAATGAACGGCTTTGATTATTTGTTAGTAATAAAAAATTAAATCTACAACATATGCTATTGATAAATCTCAAAGGTTAATGGAAATATTTAAGAGTATTCCAAGCATTCTTGTAAAAATAACATTCTTTTGACAAAAAATTTTCTACTATCAAATTAAACAGTTATTAAATGAGGTCAAAGTTTTCTTAACGTACAATCATACTAACTTCAAACTTTTTGCATTATTGAATAGATTGTCTAGACTATCGACACATATGATGTGAAAAAAAACGTTACTTAGATTTTCAAAATCGAAACAAAAATAAGATAACGAAAGAAACATTATAATGCACTTAAAAATTAATTATTAATATAAATATATTTAGATTTGTAAAATATTATTACCTTCGATTGTAATTAAAAAGTAAAACTATATCGAAACGGAAAAATACGAAAATTCCTTAATTAACACCCAATAGATCGAAAATATCGGAAATTGAATTTTTTAATCATAAATTTGTTAAATAATTAACATATTTAATACGTTATTATCTCTTTAAGCAGAGAACGATTTTTTATATGCAGGTATTTGCCGCAAATATTCCTAGATTTAGGACCACTCGTTATCAGAAAAATTTTCGCTTAACCACACGACGAGTTTCGAGTACATATTTTATCAAATTGCCTTTAGATTAATCATGCAAATACTTTTCTTTAATATATTCAGTGCCCTTTTAAGCGATTAATTAAAAATTTGCAAAATAAAAATTTAAATTAACGCTAATCAATTGCCTAATGTAATATTTTAAACTCATGTAAAGTTAAAGTATCATTAGATTAGGCCAGAATAAAAAAAAAGTAGAATTTAATATTTATTGAAATATTTATATGTACTTATGATATCGGCGCAAAAAAAATTCTGTCAATACTTTCTCACACGGTATACATTAAAGGTGCACTTTGTAATCTGTATTAATATGTTTCTCGTTACCACCGAACATGAATATAAATTAGGCAATAAAAAAATTTACAAAAAACAGTTAGCAATAGGATTTACATGAATATTTTATTGATCTGCAAGTAACGAAAGGTAAACAAATAATAAAATAATCATTACATTATACTAAAGAACCCGACCTGCGAATAATTTAGGAGAAAAGGTGTTTTTTTAGTTATAGGGATAACAACCTTCCAAAATCATTTAACTTTAATGATCAATTATCAGCAAATAACGGTAATAAGATTATTACAAAACAATTAACATAATAAATAAAATTTATTGTTTTTTTGGTTTAACAGTATTAAAAGAGAGACTTTTTAATGATTGTAATACCAATAAAACATAAACATTATCAACGCTTACAGTCACAAATTAAAATACTATTACAATGTAATTGCATGTTAATTATACTTAATTTTGCATATCTATTTATTTTAACTGTTCTTTAATTATCGGTTTTATTATACTGCTATTATGTACAGTAATTTAATTTTACCAATTTTTTTCAACAAAAAATTTAATACTATTAACAAGTTTTATAAAATTCGTCAACGATTAAAAATTTATTAATTATTTTTATTGATTCAATCATAGGCAGCTAAAAAATTAGAGCTTTTCTAGCGAGACTAAAGCTCGTTGATAAATGATAAAATCTAGTTTAAAATAAAAGACCATATCATTTCTATTTTAAAAATTTAATTTGTGCTACGCTTTAAGCTAAAATTAATTTGAAGTTAACATTTTAGAGAAAAATTATTTAAAATTATCAACGCTCACAAAAATCGGTTTAAAATACTGAAAAAATTCCAATGATTTTTTCAAAAATATGGATTTGTTTAACTCATTTTTATTAAATAGTTTAAGATGATAAAGCTATCTAAAACCGAGCACTGGAGAACGTATCAAAATCTAGATAACATAATTAGACATTCGAGCCATTATTTACTATAAAACATTCATTCAAAATATTATAATTATTAAGTAATAAAATATTCATTGCCCGCCGCGTCATACAATAGTCAAAACGGTTTATAATACACTTGAATATCTAATTAATATGTATAGAAAAAATACTTTGAAAACTTACCCCGTAATCAATGTGAGTAGTATTTGACTATTAAGTTAGATATTATTAACGATCAAAAATTAGCATAAAAGTTTCGTGCGAGAGCCGAGACATGTGCACCACTATAGATAAAAAACCCGATGAAAACTTTCATATTGGAAATCGCTTTATATATAATCTTCCGTTTATCGATGTTAACCTGAATATCGCAAAATGAATATCACATGGAGATCAAACTTTTAGCCTTACGCTGAAAAATTAAGAGATTTTTTTTCATATAATATTTTCTTTTACGATCGACTACTTTTGTTAAGTGCACGAATACTAATAGGAGTAAAGCCAATTAATAAAGTTTTCTTAATTAAAACATGTGTATTCCATTTTTCTAATATGATTTTGTTTTGTTTTCTATGCGAAGTAAATTCTTTTTTTTATACCACCGGTTTATCTTTTGGAAAAAAATAACAAATTTGAAACTAAAATCTTTGTTTTTTGTTTAGACTTAAATTTGATTAATTTTTTAATATAATTTTTGACAAGTTTAAACAAGAATAACAAAAAATTAAGGTATTAACTAAATTTATAGCCAATTAAATAGTGTTTCGTCAGTTTGAAGAAACAAAAACTAAAGTTCGGTCGAACCTCTGAGATCCATCTGAGATCGATTTTGCGTATTGGAAACTAATAGGAAGTTTTTCCAAGTCAATCAAAAAAATTTGTTTAGTCCTAACGGTCCTAAGTTTATGAATGCCATAAAAAATAAGATTAAACGCAGTTTGGTTAATACCAATAGATTGAAGTATCGACAGGCAACATGTTAACAGCTACTGGTCAAGATTTTTTCTCCAAATTTAAGGCAAAAAGTTAATGTTAACGTTAAAAAAATGTGTCACATTTTTCTAATGATATTTTATCGATTTATGCTCTAACCATAAGTTTACTGTTAGCTCCGAGCTTTGGTTAACCATTAGATAATAATTAAATTAATTAGTATTAATTTTTTTACTCATTACTTTAGAAAAAAGTGTAAATTGAAAATTCACTAAAACACAGAAAAAAATTAATTTACACAGTCAATAATTAATTGTTAAACAAGAACAATAATTAATATTCTAATTATTTTAACAGAAAGAAATAGATAATTCCTCAACAAATTATATTTATTTAATACTGAATTGCTGTCCACACGGTTAAGACGTGACGGGCAGACGGATGCACCTTTCAGTGAGCTAAAGACTTCGCAGTAAATTAATTAGTAAGGAGTATCGGTACAAATATAGCTATAAATAGTAAGTCGATGATCAAGTACTAATCAGTTAACAAAATTAATAAAACCCTTGAAATTTTTTAAAACCAAGCGGTTTTTATCTAAATGACAATCAAAGCAAAGCAGTTACACACTGCAACAAATTAAAGCAAATTTATATTTATACATATATATATATATAGTTTTAAATTAACATTTTACGATACATTAGCTCAGTTATGATCTAACGAGTAGTAGTTGTATCATATCATTATACACTGTTTTGCGTCTATGAATAAAACATCGCAGGCAAAAGTAATAAGATTTTGCTGAAGGATTTGGTCAATTGTTGAAAATTATGTTTAGCAAATAAAAGTATTATTTTTTTTCTCGATCTCTTCACTTGTTTCAATCGCGCGTAACAGTTATTATTTTTAACACTTTTGCGACAAAATTATAAAGCAATGTCACGTATGTGTTGTGCCACTTGTTTCTCTATTATTGTAACTGTAATTTTTATATTTTGTTTTTTTTTTACTATGTAAAACTGGTAAACACTTGTGACTTAATAAATGTGTAATTACTTATTATTTACTTACAAATTATTTTTTTGATATTTTTCTGAATTAATTATTTTTTTCTGTTGACTTTCTCTCTAAACTTTCTAGAGATTTCTAACCTCTATTTTTCAGATGCCTTTTTTCAGTGGCAATGACACAGAGACGTTAATGCTCAGTGGAAGATGCAGTTAGGATTTTAACGATAAGCAGATATGTACCGTATATAT
>JAQIVF010001065.1:0-15958 GCA_034698365.1 Steganacarus magnus
TAAATACTGATTAGGCTTTTTCTCTTGAGTTCAAAAATTATTGGTCTGTCGACTTTAAGTACTTTAAGCAATAAGTACATCAATTGATTTTCAAATAAACAATTTTATTTCCTTGTTTATGAAGTGTTTTTTTTCTCGAAAGCCTGATGATGGTTAGCGACAAACAACATTCGAGTAACGTATGATAATTTTATTCACGATAATAACAGTTGCGTAATGGATGAGTTGCTGCACCACTCGTTCAGAATTTAAACTAATATATTAATATATACACGTACGACATCATCATTGCGACCTTCATTGCGAGAGTTGTACTGAAGCAGTTGTACAGATTCTTTTTTGCTGCAATGAGGCCCACAATGAATTTTTTTTGTGAGAAATATTTCATGCGAATCAAAAGTTAATAAATCTTTTTTTTAAGTGATTAGAAGATTCAATAAATCTTTATTGCAAATAATGATTTTTCGTCGGTTTATGATTTGTTTTTTTTTCGCATCAGTTAAGCACTAATTCTGATAAAAACACCGAACTCTTCTGCTAAAAAAAGAGGGAACACTTCAAAAACCGATTAAAAAAAGTTATGCAACACTGATAACTAATTAATAATTTTTGTGTAAAAATCTTTGCATAAAATTTATGAAGTATTATGTTCTTTCTATCTTTAGATATTTTTTGCTTCGCACGATAATAGGGTTGTTTTTGTTATTTTATTTTCAAACATTTTTTTCCCTGAATTACTAATTTGCTGAAAATATTTAGAAAGAGTAACATTAATTTATAACAAACATTGTAGCTGTGTTTAATATTAATAAGACAGCACATGAGAGTTTTTATCTCTGGTTACGACCTTCGGTATCAGTTACTTATCAGTCACTTTTAAAAAGTAAGCATTAATAGCTGAGTGCTTACAGTGTTTAAGCAATCGAAAAGTGCTTAAAACATAAGTGCTGATCATGGAGAAGAAAAATTAATAAAAGGTTTCATTACTTATGGTTATTTTAGAAAACCTTTTAACCACAATTTTAACCACTCTTTGTTATTTTTTAGATGTCTTCCGCCCGTTTTAAACTAAGCGATCGCGTAACAAAATCTGCTAAAAAATTATTAGGCCAACACTTGGAACATCCCTGTGTGTCCCGTTTACTAGTGAGTGGCGACGACAATGACTCTGAAGATGCGTTAATTCGTATGTGGAAAATTTTCTTAGATTTGCGCGAATCATTGATATTACTGATGGAAAGTGCGTTGAAGAAAACAGTGTCATCGAAGGAAAAGTGTGTGTACAGTCATCTACTCGAACGAATGAAATTGAAAATCAAAACAATGGATCAGGAGTTTAAAGAGAAATTCGGTTACTTAAGCGAAAATCTCTTGTGCAGTCTAATGAGGCGAAACGTGTGGATGTTTAACCAGCAAATGGTGAAAGAGGCGTCGTTCGGGTCAATGCTGGAAATGCTAATCATATTCTATACAATATTTTGGCTGAAAGTTGAGGCGCAAAAACTAAGACATCATCCAAAGTTTAAGCCGAATCCGTACTACGAGTTTTGGTGCGGCGATTCGGAGTTTAGTTACCTGTTAAACACTGTCAAGATTTTAGTTGATTCTCGTGGAGTGAAGATTACCACAGAGGAAGAGATGCGAGTAATTGAGTTGGTTATGAAAACAATCGCTTTGCTTCATCTTTGTTTTACCGAAGTGTGGGACAAACAATCACAACCTATTAAGTGCAAATGTTAATATTCTGACGAGTTTTGCCACCAAATGTACTCATAAAACAGAGATATTTCTTTGTTTCTCGACTTTTGTTTAATTGATTAATTTAGTTTGATTTTCTGATATCTTTATGTCTGCACAAATTTGTTGACACACTAGTTATTATTGAATATAAAAAGGTAATTTCGAGCTCAATTAATGTTTTTGAGCGAAACTCGCGATAACATAATATCTACTCCTACACTGACTGATATCTTTCTTATTGAATGTACAAGTTTTATTATACTTTAATAAATATATATACCTAAATATATGTGTTAAAGATTTTTATATTTTGAAATAAAAGCAGCACTGTTTAATAAATTGCATTAATTGTTTATAACTATAAGAAGCAGTTAAGAATATTGTATTATTTTCGGATATCATATAAACCGCAATTATCTGCAACAAACAAAGAATAAATACTGTATATTAATATGGATTAAAAGATGCGACGTTTTAATCGCAGTCGCAGTCGCACACTGATAACTAAAGCCCAGATATATATTTATTTATTTTAGTCAAAATATTTTTTATTATACTGGTTAAAAATTGACAAAATATTGGTTGATATTTTTTTATCGTTTCACTTGTTTCTGCTATAAACGTTGTTATTTATAAAAATAATTTATTTTTTTCAAAAAGTTAAATTTTGAAAAAATTTCAAGGATAATGAAAACTCATTGAATTTGATTTTTTGATAATTTTGATAATTTTTTGAGTGTTTAGTGGTAAAAAAGTATTTAGGGGTCTCAAAAACTAAATGAATTTCAACGACAATTTTCCAAAAGTCTCAAAATATTTAAAAATTATATTATTTATATTGACTTTTAAAATCTGTATAATGATTTATTTTACAATATATGATATAATCAGATAAAACTTCTTACATCAATATTATGAAGCGCTAAAATTATTTTTATATAAAAATCCGGGGCTTTAACTAATAAATATTTTTATGTAAAAAATCTTTATTTAAAATGTATAAAAAATTTTATGGTCTCGACTCTTAAGCCTCCTATGCTCCCTAATGGAATATTATTGTTTTGCATAATAATCGAGTTTTATTTCTCAACATTTTTTTTCCCTGTAAATTAACTTAAAACATTAGAAAAAGAAACACTAATTGTTTTTTTTTTGTTTAATATTAATATTAAACATGAGAGCGGCACACATTAACGCTGCTTTATCGCTGGTTACGACATCATGACCTTCGTCATCAGTTAAAAGTTATTTATCTGTCGTTATTTAAAAATTGAACATTAATAACAGAGTCTTACACTGTTGAAGTGCTCGCAAAAAAGTTCTAACGAGTTAAAACATAAGTGATAAACATGGAGAAGAGGGATAAATAAAAGGTTACATTACTTGTGGTTATTTATAGTTTTTTTTTTAAAAAAAAAACCTCTGAACTCTATTTTACTTTTCTATTTGATTTTTATAGAGAGTCTAGTAATTAAATTTTATCATTTAAAATTTTTTGTATTTAGATGTGTTCGACGCAAATAAAACTAACTGATCGCGTAACAAATTCTGCTAAAAAATTATTAGGCCAGCACTTGAAGCATCCGTTTGTCTCCTGTGTGCTGTTAACCGGTGAAGACGATAACTCTGAAAATGCGATAATTCAGATGTGGAAAATGTTCAACGATATACGAGAATCATTCATATTAATGATGGAAAGTGGTTTGAAGCAAACAGTGTCGTCCGAAGAAAAGTGTGCGTATAGTGATCTACTCGAACGAATTTACTTGAAAATCAAAACAAAGGATAAGGAGTTTAGGGATAAATTCGGTTATTTAAGTGAAAATCTTTTATGCAGTCTAATGAACCGAAATGTGTGGATGTTTAACCAGCAAATGGTAAAAGAAGCGTCCTATGGATCAATGGTAGAAATGTTGATCATATCATATACAATAATTTGGGTGAGAGCTGAGTCACAGAAACTAAGACATCATCCAAAGTTTAAGCCGAACCCGTACTACGAGTTTTGGTGCGGCGATTCTGATATCAGTTACCTGTTAAACGCTGTCAAGTTTTTGATTGATTCTCGCGGAGCGAAGATAACCACAGAGGAAGAGATGCGATTAATTGAGTTGGTTATGAAAACAATCGCTTTCTCTCATCTGTTTTGCACAGAAGTGTGGAGCAAACGATCGCAACCTATGAAATACAAATGTTAATATTCTTAACGAGTTTTGTTATGAAGTGTACGCATAAACAAAGATTTCCTCTGTTTCTCAACTTTGTTTACTGTAGTGTTTGGTTTCTTAAATCTTATCTGTATTTCAGTACAAAATTAGTAACACTAGTATAATATAAAAGTTAAATTCGAGCGCAATTGATGTTTTTTAAGCTAAACTCGCGCGCGAATTCGTACAGCATATCTACTCCTACCCATAATCTCTTTCTTATTGAATGAACAAATTTTATTATACTTTAAGAATGTAATTATATATTTCAATATATACAGTATATATATTTATACTATATATACTGTATATGTCTGTAAAAGATTGAAATAAAAGCGCTGTGTAATAAATAGTGCATTAATCACTGAAGAAGTTAGATTAATCACATGGAGGACACTGGCAATACTATAATTACGACCAAATACTCAATATTCAAGAGTGTTTAGCATAATATTCAATATTTATGTCATATTTTGCATATAAAAGACTTTGATGAGGCTTAAAACCACATTTTAATATTTTTTCACAATCATTCCCCCACCTCCTCCCTCCCTCCCTCTCTCTCTCTCTCTCTCACTCACTCTCTCTCCCTCCCTCTCCCTCTCTCTCTCACTCACTCTTTTTTACTCACACTCTCTCTATTTTGATTTATAAGGTCAATCCTTAGAATCCTTAGACAACATATTCTTTCTATTAATAATTTGAAGCATATGCGGATTTATTCACATCCGTCTTCTTTGCACATTTTAATTGTCAAATTAAGTTAGCGGTAAAATCTTAATTACTAAAGAAAATAAATTTTGGATAATTTTCCCGATATCCCAAGAACCTTATCTAAACGTATATGTTGAAGGTTTTTATCTAAATCATACCATTTGACAAAAATCTCCTGAACAGATCGAAATTGTATATATAGAGAAGAAGTTGTTTTCAAGGATAAAGATGTTGTATTTATTTTCGCCGAATCAGTTAAACCATAATTTTGATAAAACAGCACTTTTCTGCTGAAAAAAAGAGGGAACCCTTCAAAACAGATTTAAAAAATGGGAAGTTATGCAACACTGATAACTAATTAATAATTTTGTGTAAAAATCTTTGCATAAAAATATCTCCTATGCTCTCACGTGAGATATTGTTGCTTTGCACGTTAATAATGACTTATTTTTTGTTATTTTATTTCCCAACATTTTTTTCCCTGTATTACTAATTAGCTGAAAATATTAGAAAAAGTACCATTAATTTATTATTACAAACAACATTGTATTTGTGTTTAATATTAATAAACACACAACACATGAGTGTTTTTATCTCTGGTTACGACCTTCGGTATCAGTTAATTATCTGTCACTTTAGAAAATTGAGCATTAATACAGCTCACTGAGTCTTACACTGTTTAGAAGTACTCGAAAAGAGTTCTAAAACATAAGTGGAATATAAATCATGGAGAAGAGGAATAAATAAAAGGTTAACACTACTTGTGGTTATATTAAAAAAAACCTCTGAACTCTTTTTTCATTCTACATTATTTTATTAGAGAAAGATGTAAATTATTTTTTTTTGTATATAGATGTCTGCGGCGCACTTAAAGCTAAGCGATCGCGTCATACATTCTGCGAAAAAGTTACTAACTCAGCACTTGGAGCATCCCTTTATCTCTCGTGTGCTGTTAACCGGTGAAGACGGTAACTCTGAATACTTGATTATTCAGATGTGGAAAAATTTCCACGATTTGCGCGACTCATTCATATTAATGCTGGAAAGTGGTCTGAAGCAAACTGTGTCATACGAAGAAAAGTGTGTGTATAGTGATCTACTCGAACGAATTAACTTGGAAATCAAAACCAAGTCTAAGGAGTTTAGAGATAAATTCGGTTATTTAAGTGAAAATCACTTGTGCAGTCTAATGAATCGAAATGTGTGGATGTTTAGCCAGCAAATGGTGAAAGAAGCGTGTTATGGATCAATGCTGGAAATGCTAATCATATTCTATACAATAATTTGGTCGAAAGTTGAGTCGCAGAAACTAAGATATCATCCAAAGTTTAAGCCGAATCCGTATTTTGAGTTTTGGTGCGGCGATTCTGATTTTAGTTACTTATTAAACACTGTTAAGTTTTTAATTGATTCTCGAGGATCGAAGATAACCATAGAGGAAGAGATGCGATTAATTGAGTTGGTTATGAAAACAATCGCTTTCTCTCATCTCTGTTTCACAGAAGTGTGGGACAAACAATCACAACCTGCTAAATACAAATGTTAATATTCTGACGAGTTTTGACACGCAATGTGTTCATAAAACAGAGACTTCTTTCTTTGATTTCTTATCTAATCTATTTTTCTGTACAAATACTTAGCGACACTCGATAACTATGAGTACTAAAAGGAAAATTCGAGCTCCAATAACTCTCGCTCGAACTCGAACTCGGACAGGATATCTACTCCTACCCTAATCTCTTCCCCAATTTCTTATTGAATCAATTTTTATTATACTTTAGTAATATAATTGTATAACATTAATATATATGCTGTATATATACTGTGTGTAAAAGATTTTTATATCTGAAATAAAAGCGCTGTGTAATAAAATAGCATTAATTACTGTAGATCTTAGCTGATTCACTCGCGGACGGACATTGTTGTCAATGCCGCGAGTGTTTAGCATAATATTCAATATTTATGTCAAATTTTGCATTAACTTATGTTATATATGCAATTACTTTGCTGTACTCGCAGTTTCAACTAAACGTATACATTAGCTGGACATAATTCAATCGATAATTATATTAAAACGCAAAATATGCTGAGTAACTGGAATGCGGTAATAAATATGGTTATCATAGTCAATAAACAATGTTTAAAATCAAAATAATAGTTTTAATACAGCTTTTAATAGTAAAAATACATTCTTTCAGTAAATTTTATTTTATACATTAGATTTTTTGTTTGCGCTCACAAAAAAATAAATATCAGTTTTTCTATTATACATTATCAGTAGTAAAGTTTTTTCAAGCAGTTCACAGTAATTAATGTCTTTTTTTACATTTACATTATTACATAGGGATAATAAATATATACAGAGGAGAAAATATTATGCTGAATCCGTAAAAAATAAAAATAGCGGTAGGATTTCTTTTAACAAAAAAAAATTAAAACTTCATTTAATAACTCTCTTGTGTTCGCAGAAGATATCAGTTGTTTACCAGTTTAGAAGTCAAACGTTCTAATTATTATTAGCGGAAAAAAATAAGCTCATCAATGTTTGGCAGTTGTTCAACAGTGATAGTGATAAATGATAATAATAAGAATAATACTCAAAAAACAGACAAAAAAATAAAAAAAGAGTGATATAAATAAAAAATATACTGTATATTGCATTTCTCAACCCATATAACATAACTTAATTAATTGTTAGCGATTTTATTCGTAACCACTACTACACTCTGTATTTTTTCCGTCACGTACTCAGTGTTGTGTACAATACAATAAAAATTAAATAAATTTCTAGTACATTATAATTCGTATCTATTTATTTATTTAATTATTCAGAGTGTGTTTGAGTGCACTAATAATTATAGCGCACAGCATTTGCAAAAACATAGGTTGTCTAAAGAAGTATCGATACCTAAAAAATTTTTTTTTTAATAATTTCGTTTGTTATTAACGAAAAATTCTTGAGCGACAGAAAAAATTACTAGTAATCTTCTCGTTCTCACGATATTTAATATTTCTGTATGCGTATAATACAGTTCCGGTACATCAAGCACTTAATTTAATGTTTAATGCATTGATTGTGTAGTTTAAAATTGCATTTTAACATGAATATAGACTAATGAAGAGTACAAACATTGATTTTTTGTTCGGTTTTTTCTCGTTGGGGTTTCGATAGAGACATGTTTCCATTAAACATCTATTAATTGAATGTATGTTAAACTTGTGACTTAAATTACTGTCATTTAAACTTATATAAAAAGTTAATTCTGCTTAATTAAGTTAATTGCGGACACATGGATATGATGAACGTTAACATAACAGACTTAGTGAATATTGTCTCTGTTAACCTAAGCTCGAGTACTAGCTCTAGATGTACTAAAATGTAAAATCGGTCGATATTTAAATTATAATTTCCTAATCTTCTACTAAGTTAGTGTTCGCATTAACGAACGAACGAACTTGACATTGTTTCAAATGCTCTATAAAGAGAGCCAAAATTTGATCACACTATAAATAAATGTTTCTAAAACACTTATCAGGTTTGATATAAAATGATGTATGAATTAAATCTATTATGTTTTTTTTACTAAATGAGCTGCTTTGTGATTAACTCTTTTAAGATAAAAAAAAATCTAAACTTGCATTTTTAGATATACCACGACACATATTAGACAACCATAGTTTTTATGCAGAACCCGTAAAACTGTTATAACATCAAGCTATTTATAATTAACGTGTATACGTAGTACGCAACTAATAAGCCTTGACTGTAATGCTATTTTTAAAAATAGGAATAGTATTCGAAATATGTTTGTATAACAAATACTTTTACAAAAATAAAACGATAACTCGTTCCGCTGATCAGTTGATGTGATCAACGACTGACTCACACTCACACTCACTTGTTTTAGAAAAAAAAGGAAATAATAATTATATTTTGAGAGCCCTTTCGCAGAAAGAAAGGAAGGATTTATTTTATACAAACAAATTATTAAACGAAGTATATTTAAATTATCAATAATTAATTATATCATTATTAATATAAAAAATAGGGTTTTTAATTCACATGAGTTCGCTCTGTCTGACTGGACACGGAAGCGGTTCGCAAAAATGTTGGCGGAGACTGGGATATAGCGCCGGGACTGTTCAGTATGTCGTTAATGCTGTTCAGTAGAAACGTGTGGCCATCGGTGCACGAACTCTTCAGCGCATTAATCGACGTTAAAGCTACCGCTGCCTTCAGTTAACAAAAGTGAGGAAATTATATGTTTTTACATAGTAAATTGCGCAAAATAAAAAAAAACAGATTTCTAAGTTTACTGGAAAAATAAATTTCTAATTTTTTTTGTAAACTAATTTAACTTATTTCTCTATAATAAATGGCTGAGACAAACAAAAAAAATTTCTTTCAAAAATACCTGATCACTCCATCCCTGTCCGTATTTCCATTTCGTGAGGTAGTGTTCGCAGTTACGCGTCAGGAGATTGTACTGCAAAACCGATCCTACCTTTTTCGATAACGCGGATAATGATAATAAATAAAATTAAATCACAAACATATTTTAATACTGTATATAAAAATTAGCAAAAATTTACCATTGATAAACATTTTCGTACCACAACGTCAGGCTCGAGCGGACTAAGAGATCGCTCCTTCGCGGGAACCTCTTTATTGTTAATCCGCACATAGTTATCGGCGGCCACTGTTGCCAACGGAATCCTCTTGACCACTGCCACCTCACAATCGGGATAGTCTTCGTCATTTTTGCCCACAACGTGCACAACGTAGCCGTCGCCCACATAAATGACCCAATGGTGGTACAGAGTGCGGTCAATCTCGATGAGATCGGCCAACTGTGGCCTGATATCGTTGGTGCCGCGAAATACTCCTAACTCTACCGGAAAATTGTTATAACTTCCGATACTGCTGTCTGACATACTGTTGTTTTGTTGTTGTGCTGTTGATCAATATGGCGTAATAATGGTCTAGATTTTTAATGCACAGTCAATTAAATGTGATATAAACTGTTGAAGTTTTTTTCAATATCTAATAAGAGAGATAACGCTAATTGTTTGCTTGGATGTGATTGAGTACACATAGCAATATGTATGCATTTACACTGCGCTGTGTGTAGTAAGTTATGTAAGTTATAGCTAACTTATCAGCAAATATTGAAAAAAGGCCTCATGTTTTTACTGCACGTACGTCTCCTCCCATTTTTCATACAGCGGTAAAACTGTAATGTGCAGCGAAATCCTAAATGTCATAAATTGTGTGTTTCTTTTTTTTTTCGTTGCTGGCGTTAAATGGATTCTTCTTCTTCTTCTTCTTTAGCAGACTGTTTGTTAGCTTCGAGCGGTACCTGTTTTTTGTTGTGAAGTGACTGGTGACTGATAAATATAGTTTTTCGCTTGATTTGTTTTTCTGCTGTTTTGGCGTAAATAAAGTTTATTTACAAATTTATTTATTTCGAGAGACAGGTCTTATGCAATCGAATATTACAAAATAATTTAATTTCGGGCGTTATTTAAAATTGTGTCAAAAATAGAAAATGATTTTTGATAAACAAAAAAAACAATTTTGAAATCTGCTAAATATTTAAGAATTTATTATCGCTCACTATTGAACACATAAAACCTTATGTATTTGACCTAAAATAGTACCTAATTAAAAAAACAATGCTCGAACTTAATAAAACAATTCACAATTTAATTACATGTATATTAAAAACTGTGTGAGCTGTGATTCTTTTTTTTAAATTTATTTTTAAGTCAATTATGAGTCAGAATAAAAATAATTTACAGATAATTTATTACTCAACGTGTGTTGTGTATGAAATTTTTTTTAATTCATTCGAATTAAATTTTTTTTAATATTAATTTTATTGATGCGCGCATCGCAATCATAATGTTTTATCTTCATAAATATTTATTCGTTATCATTCGGAAAATTTTCAACACGCGTTGTGTGGCGATAATAATCTTTTAATAATTTTGATTCCGCTTTCATAACCCGATAATTTCTAAATAATGTTTTTTCTAAATAATGTTTTTTCTTAATAATGTTTTTTCTAAATGTTGTTTTTTCTAAATGTTGTTTTTTAAATAAAAATAATCAATGAAAGTGGTGACAAATAAATAATATCTATAAAAGTTCTATATTTTTTGTAAAGGTTATCGTATCGTGTGTTTTCTTTTAATAAATATATATTATATTTCAGGAAGTATCAGGAAGTTTTCAGAAAAAAAAGTTATCAACTTTTCTGTCACACTCTATTGGCAGCATTTTTATTGGCTGACACTTTTTTGAGGCTTAATTCAATTATTAGGTTTTATAACAATAACTAAAGCCTTATAACAGATCAAATCAAATTAATAAGTTATCATAAAAATGTTTATAACAAATCAATATAATAAGTATCATAGAAATAATGTTTATAAGCCATGTCTCTGAACTAAACTTTTGTGTTTTCATAGCTAAAAATTCTTTTTTATCTAAGATTATTCTTATATCGATTTTTTTCTATAAAGTTTTATGCCATTATAATTTTGGATTGTATTTCGATAAGAGCAAAATAAGATTCTTTCAGGAATTTCTAGCAAAATTATTTTCGCACAATATCTTGATAGCAAATCTCTCTTTTCAATTACTTTTAGCGCGCATTCGTCCGCTGAGTGCAAACCACGTGATCGCCTGTTTGTTAAATACTTTTTTATTGTCTCTTATCTCTCTTACGGCGTTTTATTTTTTTGTGAAAAATTATAAATTATATTTGACTGCAAGGCCACTGTGTTTAATCATCATTAAATAAAATATTTTATTCTCTCAACATATACTGTAACTCTATTTTCGTTTTTGTTCACTAAACGAGCAAATATATGCGTGTGTTAGAGAGAGAGCGAGTGAACTACGCGTCGTGTGTGTGTGTGTAATGCTCTTATTATCGTACTTAAGTTAATAACCTTAGTTTAGTTAATTTTCTCCGTAAACAATAAGTCTTTAGACTAATAACTTTCTATAAGTCATCTCAAGCCGTTTAGTTTTAGTAAATAAAGACTTATCGTTTAGTCGCTTAGTTTTAGTAAATAGAGAATTTATGTTTTATCGTTTTCACGCGAAGAATGGGCACTTTTGTTAGTTATAGTACTGATTGTCCGTCTATATAGTTTTATAGCGCATTTCGTCTCTTAATCGATCCGCAATACCACACATTAATTTATACGTCACTTTCTCACTAAGAAATTAATAGTTTCTTTATAAGTCTAGTTTTAAAAATATTTGAATTGCGATATTTTAATACTAAGTTAGTAAGTTAAGTCAAAAATGTTAATACAGTTAAATAAGTCAAATCTATTCAATTGATCTCGATTCAGTTGAAATCAATTCAGTAGAAATCCAGGAAAAAATTTTTTAATTAAACCATAGCTAATTAAATACATAATCTATTGCTAAGTGAAACCATAGTTGAATGTAATTTTCTCAAAATTAAAACTAACTTGTATGTTAATTATTGCTAAAAACATAACATCAGTTTCACTATTCAGCCTAAAATATCGCTGTTAAATATGAACTGTTAAAAAAACTATTACTATTTTAAGAAAAAAATGCTAATGGAATAATTGATGGCAAACAATATATAAATTTTAAAACAAAGTGACTACTATTTTTGGTATCGATTTAACGCATCATGTATTGTTTGACACGCAATTATGTCAAACATGTGCGCGAGAGTTTATATGCTCTTAAGACAAAAAGGTTTTAGTTACGAGTAGTTGATTATTTTAATTGGATAATCTATTGAGTAATTTCATAGGTTTTTTTGTTAAAACTTCACGTAAAATATTGATTAATTATTGTAAATTAAGGTAAATAATAATTCGGCTTTTTTAAGAAACAACAAAAAAAATTACAAATCATTTCTTAAAAAAAACAAAACAATTAAAAATAATCTATAATTTAAATCAAGAAAAAAATTATATATAAAGACAGAAAAATTTAGTGAAAAAAATATCAGTAGTATTGTTCACTATTTTTTTATTTTACAATGTCATCGTCAGCAGTAAACTCGAAGCGAATTTTAGTCTGTGTTTTACTAATCATTGTGTGCGCGTTCGACATCACGTTCGCTGGTAAGAAACACGGCGATGGCGTTATCATCATTCTTGGAGGCGGTTTTAATAATGGTTTTGGCCCTCAAAACTTTATACGACTTGACGGCGATCATAAGCACGGAGGGAACGACTTGTTTCTATTCAGACGCAAACGCGATTTAGCGACGCAACAATTGCAGCGCCCAGTGGTTGAAAGTAATAACAACGACGAAAGGAGAGAAATACAGCTCGATTCAGATCAAATAAAATTTATGCGAGTTTTTAAATTTATTAAGTAAAATTTTTGATATATTTTTAAAAAATTTATAAATTTTGAAAATTGGTTGGTATGTGGGTCTACGTTATATATATTTTGTCTGTCACTGTAGTATTTGTGTGTTATATGTGTGTAAAAGCTTTTCTTGTCTACTAGACAATGTCTAGCAATACCTATGTAAGTGCTGTCCATTTTAGTTTACCTCTTATTTTGTTTTTTATTTGTTGAAATATTCTCATTAAACATTATGATGTCAATGATTATTATTGGTCATTGTTTATGTTGACAAGAATTTTAACTGAAATTGTAATTTTATTAGAATATAACTTTTATTAATTTAGTAAAGAAAAAACGAATAAAAACTTTTCCTCTCCATTAATCTAAATGTTTTATTATGTTTGCGGTTTTAAGTGTTTAGAATATCACATATACATACATAATAGATTTTTAAAAATTACTGTTCCAGTAAAGCGTCGAGAAGAAAAGTGTCGAAAATTAGCTTAAAGTCTTTTTTAAAATTAAGAGCTAACACTCTATGGAATAAGTGACTTCAGTGCAACTTAAGTGCTAAAATTACAAGAAAGTGTTTAGAATCAATAAATTCAATAAGTATTAATAACTGCTGCACTTATTATTATTTTGTCGATATTTGAATGAGTTTCAAAAATATTGCCACAGTCAACGTAGATATCTGTGCAGAAAAAGTATTGTTTTAAAATATTATTAATTTCTACATAAATTCCGAATACTTCATAAAATTTGAAATAATTCACAATAAAAAGTTTCCAGCAATAGAAACCAACTCTGTTTTGACCAACTTTTTCCACCACAGATAATAGCTTTTTATTTCGAAAAAAATGCACAGTATTTAAAGTTTTTATCGAAAAAATAATTACATAACTTTTGGTAATTACACATAAATTACACATACCTTTAAACGCTTAGCGCACGCAACCTTTTGACTAATGAAAATCAATTGCAATGCAACTAATTTAAGATACGATTTATTAGCCGCTAATGCGACCGATGAGCCAGAATTGAATATAATAATCAAAACAAACAGACAAATCCATGTCGCGTACGCGAATATCATTCGTACGCTCAAACTCATGTCACCGAACAATATGGTGAACGACCACATGCTAATCACTAATGTGTCCAAACTGACAGTTAGTAATATTAATTTTGACCAGTAATTAGTGTTGCATCCACTTATTTCGAGGTGCAGTGAATTTATTGCGTTAAATTGTTTGCTAACGCAATACATTAGTTCGCTATTCGCCGTTACGCTCAAAGCTTGCATTTTCTCGTTCAAACGTTTAAGCTTTAACTTTAAATAATAGCAAATCAGATAAAAGTACATTAAATTGCAAATC
This sequence comes from Steganacarus magnus, assembly GCA_034698365.1. NCBI lineage: Eukaryota > Metazoa > Arthropoda > Arachnida > Sarcoptiformes > Steganacaridae > Steganacarus > Steganacarus magnus. Next base: position 14,403 of record JAQIVF010001065.1, read on the forward strand.
AGTGAAACAGCGCAAAGTGCGGCCGAAAACATAAACAATAAACTCCACGGCAAAGCTATTATGAACACTTGAGTCAGGTTTAAACAATTTCTATATAACGGAATAAATGACACCAAAAATGTAACCAAAGGTATTAATGCTTTAAAGTTGAAGTTCGCAAACTTAAACCAGAATCGAGATATCTTTAGATACTTATAAATTTCATTCTCATTATTCAAACCAATACTACTTGGAGACACAAAACCGGACATCATTTCGAATGGCTTCAAATATAACGGTCTGTTATTTTTTTCGTTACCCATGAATTGAATCACCAGCGATAACACACCGATTGAATGCACGAGAATGTTGGATATACCGAACTGATACCTCACTTTAATGAAATAACTGAAATCACCGATTAGTAGAAATACTTTCGGATTATCGTCGCTCAACAACACACTAATAAATGATCGAATTATAATAATAAACTGTGCAGCAAAAATGAATTTCGTATCAAATATTGCGATTCGCTTTTGTTCACTAATATAATGCGGCGATAAACCGAATTTATAGAAATGATTTCCAGCCGATTCAATGGTCAGTTCTGATGGTAACAGTTGATCAGATTTAAACTTATTTTTCATGATTTAATAGTTGAATTAAGTAATTAAATTGAATTTAGTTAAGTACAGTTACATATTCTAATACATTCAATTTATTGGCTCACTCTTTCCAATAACTACAGATATATATAGATTGAAATTTTTTTATTGAGCAATATTTCGTAATAAATGTTAATGGCATTAATTTTATGCTACCGTGTAAGGTATGTATCGTTAATTATTTCAAAAAATATGCAATTAATTTTTAATAATTAATAAGATTTTTTACATATTGATTAAAAATTAGAAGTAATATATTAATTAAAAGAATAAAAATAGCAAAAAAAATGTATTAAATAATATTCGACGTGCTGTTCCGCTATTTATATATGTAAAAACTAGTAAAATCTAATCGATATTTTGACATATAATGCTAAGACAGTATTTATAGTCAATAAATCAATAAATACTCATATTTATATAATAGATATATCTTTAAGAAAATAAAAACAACAATTTTAATACCAATTTTATTAAACATACGACACGACGTCTATAATATATTTTATCGAATAGTGATATAAATACAGTATGTATCGATAATAATACTTTTGATCGCATCAAACATCTGGACAATGATAGTTAATTGTAATGCGAACACAATAATGTACGCAGACTTACTAAACCCCTCAAATCTTTAAGCTTGTCTTTTTAAGTGACTTTAAAGATCCTCTACTTATATTTTAATTCAATAAGTAAATATTAGTGTTTCGCATTTATTTGCTAAAAAAATATAAAACATAAATTAACTATCGATTTATTGCATTTCAATAATACGACTTTCTTCAGAATGATTTTTTTGGGTTTAGAAGCAATTTACTGATCGTGATTTAATTGAGAAAATTTATTTGTTATTTTCTAACGTTTTTCTCAAGAGGTCAGACATGATTGGTAAAAATCATTGAAAATATT
>JAQIVF010001066.1:0-15952 GCA_034698365.1 Steganacarus magnus
AGTGATTACATATGTTTGGTGAGCTTAAAATTTATCACATTTAAACGAAATTTATTCAAAATATTAATTTTGTTGGGTTGTGTCAGGATTTTAAAATTTGCAAAATTTATAGGGCTTAGAAAGTAATTGCTTGCAAAAGCACCGCACATTAGCTCACTATTCGTGTGCACCGATAACTTCATTTATAAATAAAACTTATCGATTGAGTATTATTTAAATACGTTTTTATTGTGTTTAAGTAAATTGATTGAAGCAACTAATAATATATAGATGTGTTCCGTTATAGTAATAAGTTTAAGAACTATTGATTTCATTTATGTTTTATACTTTCATTAATTATAAGTTATATATTACTGATTATAACACTTTGTTGAATAGATTTGCATCATATATAAGATAACAATCATTGAATAGTGACTATCAAACACAACACAAACACAACACTTAGCCATACATCACAATGGTTTTGGCGGAGCGAACCACAAATGAGTCGAAATATAACGGCGCGCGAAGAAGTCGTGCTGCGAGTCCTAACAACAATAATAATGGACTTTATTCGGATGACAGCAATAATAGCGATGACTCGGATCATGGCATGCGTGTCGGCACTGACTTTCAAGCTGTTGTTTACGATATGGTGGCAACACTTCCAGCTCCAGATCACGAGCCAGAGAGAGCTGTTCTCGTTTGGTCGCCGTGTAATGATATACCAGACATCAAATTGGATGAGTATTTAACATTAGCTAAAGAGAAGTACAGTTACAACAACGAACAGGCATTAGGAATGCTTTGTTGGCATAAATTCAATTTAGAGAAAGCGATGGCAGACTTGCCTAACTTCACACCATTTCCAGACGAATGGACAGTTGAAGACAAGGTGTTGTTTGAACAGGCGTTTCAATTTCACGACAAACATTTTCATAAGATTAAACAGATGTTACCCGACAAGTCTATCGCTAGTTTAGTGAAGTACTATTATTCGTGGAAAAAGACTAGAAGTAGAACTAGTCTTATGGACAGACAGGCAAAGAAGCTGACCAATCATAAGGACGATGGAAGTGATGCCGGGTCTGACGTCAATTCAGATAATGAGAGCGAGAATTGTGCGCAAATGCAATCTAAAGACAATTTGGCTCAGAATGGGAGTGCAAGAGATGGCAAACCTATGTGTTCGAACTGTTGCACCACAGCTAGCGGTCAGTTTCATAATACTAATAAAGGATTACTTTGTCGAACCTGTTATTCTTATTGGAGAAGAACTGGTTTGATGAAGAATGCTTCGGTTCCTAAGAAACACGAATCGGGTTCGGCTCGCCTTCAACTAAAGCCGCGTAAACCTCCACGTGGTATGCATCTTAACTGCGATGACCTAAAAGCGATAGCAAATGGACCTCCAGGTCAGGGCGAGTCTATTCTTAAGTCTTTAGACTCGGAAGTGATCGCTTCAAAGCGTAATGTTCAGAATAATAAACAAATGATTAGTCAACTTAAACATAAAACTTCAGTTGGAATCGACATGTTTCGCCCTCCAGAGAGTTCATCACGTATTAACGCTCGATGGACTAACGATGAGTTGTTACTTGGAGTTCAAGGAGTTCGCAAATATGGCAAAAATTTTAAAGCTATTGCAGAAGTTATCGGCAATAAAACCGAGACACACGTCAGATCATTCTTTGTTAATAATCAAAGACGTTATAATTTAAATGCGGTTTTGAAGGAGTTTGAAACAGAGAATGGCATAACAGAAGAAGAAGAAAACAAAGAAAAATGTGATCAACAAAATGAGTATAATGTTGAACACTCGAGTTCCCCACAAATGTCTCAAATCACGCAATCATCGCAGTCATCATCAATAAGTTCAGCGCCGCCACCATTAAGACCTATATCTACCACAGCTAGTTCTGGCTCGAAGATGCAAAGAGCCACACTTTTACCGCTCCCTCCGCCTCCACTCACATCTTCCGGTTCCACATCGAGATCTAATAAATCTTAATTATATATTTATATGTACGTACTATTAGAACACTTTCACTATTATTTCAGGTCTATTTCAATATATCGATAAATTTACATCTTTTGAATAAAATGTTTTATTTCTACATTTAATATTTACTGTATATCTATTTATTTATTTACGGTAAAGTAAAATAGAATTTGAGAGGTTTTCGCTTTTCGTTAGCATTGCCACTGCCATCGTCGACATACTGATGCTGCCATCCCGGCCTTATGGTGGCCGTGCCATACATGGAAGACTTCCCACTCCACGTCGAATACCGAGTTTCCAACACTTTGTCCAAAGTGTTTCCCACATAAAAAGCAGCGGAAGTAAGCGAGAAAACGGCGACCCCTCTCTTCCAACCGCGTAACCCGAATATCCGACCCGATATCGGCCCGTAAGCCGAGTATGAATACATGATTTGATGATCACTTTATTGTTTGGTTAGTTTCCAATTTTTGGTGTGATTGTAGTCTAAATAAATCATATAAAACAAAAATGGAGGAATAGTAATGAGAAATTTATGTCTTCTTATTTGTTTGAATATAACACTTAATAAACTTAGTTTAGCATTAATAACAACTTCTCCACTGTTATTATAACCTTTCATTTATTATGGCTAACGATAAATCGATAGTGAAAACATAGTAATCTACTATCGAATAGTATTCCATATGACTAGTCTATAATATTTTATAGTGTGTTTTAATTCATTTGATACGACTAAGAAATTTTATTTATTTGCCAGGAAAATGTACAGTACAACAAAAATTTAACAAATAAAATAAATTTAGCTTAAATCCGATGAGATTTGACCCCAGTCTCAACATTATTGAGATTCTATAAAACTTTGTACCGCAATGTAGTCGAGTACTGCAACATTTTCTAAAAAAAGTAAATTAATGTAAATTATTGTTAAGAAAAAACATCGAATGTCCAAATAAAATAATCAGTCAACTTCAGTATGATTATTGTAAATGTAAATGATTATTAATTCTAATCATAGTTACACAGTGTACTGCCTGGTGTGGTCTTGCCTGGGTGTGAATCCCCAGAAAAATTGTCGGTTAAATCCGATAAGTTTTTGAGACCCCTGTAATTTTTTGCCAAAATGAGAAAAAATGTCGTTTAAATCCGATGAGAGTTGACACCCTCAAGAATTTTCAGAATTTTTGTGGTAGACTCCCCTAGAGGTTTGGAGCGGAGTGTAACTACGATTCTAATCAAATTCGATAAATTAATAAAAAAATATTTAAGAATTTTTTTCTTTTTTTTCGAGAATATTCGCATTTTAAAAATTTTTGAGAATAAAAATCCTGTTTATAAATAACATATAAGAAATGATCACATTATTATAGAATTACTGTACCCTAATTTGCCATAAATTGGCAGAATTTCGCCAGTTTTGATCCCTTATCACAGCGGTAGTACATATGGTGTAATGAAAGCGCGAGTTAGTAGTGTCGGTATTTTTCACATATGGTATGTGGTTTGCATACTAAAATATATTTATATTTACCAGATACCCGATTGCAATAATTGCGGTTATGTCCTAAAACGCAGCCACCGTCAACACTGAAACATATTTACAGACAAATACAAGTAAACCTGAAAAATATTAACTATGAAAAATAAATATAATAATAATGAACATTTATGAAAAAAACCTATATTAATTAATAAGAATTATTGTTTAAATTTATTCTGTAAGAAAATTAATTAATATCTGCTCTAAATTGAAATTTCTTCATTGTAAAAATAATTAATTTCTATTGTAAATTCTGTAACGATGACAATATTTTGCTTTGCTTGACATCATTATTAAACTAATTGGTCATGTGCTTCAAGAATGGCAAAGTGGTGGCAGAAGAAGATAATAAGTATTTTGTTTATAATAAATATACACATTGTAATGTTTATTTATGTTTACTTTTCTTTGATTGGATGTGATTTTTCATTAAATTTTTCACATCTCTATACGCTAAAATTTCGTCTAAATGGGAAATGCACAAACTCTAACTTAGAGCTAGGATAGTGTTGTTTCAATTTAATTTTTTATTTCAATTTAATTTCAATTTCAATTTTGAAATTTTTATTAGTTTTAATTTTATTTCAATTTAAATTTTGAAAAATTTTTAGTATTTTTTATTTTTAAAAATTTCGATTTTTATTTCAATTTTTACATAGAGAAATTGTTAAATATATCAATTTCACTTTCAATTTCTGATTTTTTATTTCAATTTTGTCCTTGAAAATATTTTCTCTTTAATTTCAAAATCGCTAAGTAATCGATTTCATTTTCAATTTCAATTTATGAAAATTGAAACAAGACTACTTAAAAACTTTTTTTATTTGAATTAATATTAGCTTTCAATTAATAAAAAAACTTTTAAACAAACTTTTCAACTTAAGTTAAATTATGAATCAACAACCAAATTTCAATTGTTGCAACTTATCTAAAAAGAACTTAATAAATTGAAATCTTATTCTATTTAAGGTATCGATCGTTAAACATCATAGGAAAGCGACGCGCCATCGAAATCTTTCAAAATCATCAAAACGTTGTTAAAAAGCTCACCAAATTTAAGATACTTTACTTGTTAAAAATACTAACGTTAATTCCGATGACTAAAAACGTATAAGATATTGATATAAAATTTGCGAACATTGCTGCACAAAATTCAAACGATTGTAACTTTGGGAGCATTTAAAACTATCTGCTGAATTCTGAATGATGTCAAATCATTTCAATATCATTACAATTTAATTTACGCCTCACTAACATAGACTAACTAGTATTCTCCTAAATCTATTGTGTTAATAAATAATAAATAATTTTAAAATTGATTTTTTGATAGCTTTAAAAAAATCATTTGATAGTTTGATAGACAAGCGATCGAAAGACATCAGAAATGATATGACAACATATTAATAAAATAATAGTAAATATATATTTATAATAAAACGTGATAATAAGTAAATTTAGACAAAATTTTATATTAATATATTACTTAATTTTATGTTAACTAATGACAATTAAAAACTTTTATACACTACCAAACATTTTAACATTTAATGAAACATGACTTAAATTTTAATAAATCTGATTTAAGACACAACTAAAGACAATAATGTATAATAAACATAAAGTTATTACTAATTTCTACAATTATCAGATAATCTTTCTAAAATTCTTGTTAAAATTATATAATTATAATATAATAAATGTGTTGGCAGTGTTAAATAAGCTATTATTAGAGTTAGCATTTCTGTAAAACCAAATGGCATGGCTTTCTATTCAATTCACTCTTTATATGGAATGAATAATAATGATCTTTTGTTAATCAATGAAATTAACACAATTTCTTACATTAATTGTATTTTGCGAAAAAATGAACAATTTTTTAATAGCCTTAATTTACAAAGTATTTATTACACGGAATTAGGTATTAGGAATTAATTAAGTTATTTCCAACCACTAATAAATATTATTACCACTTAATTTTAAAAATATTATAACCACTTGACTATTATTCGAACGATTTTGCTAAATGTTATTATAATTTTATTATAGAGAAAATGTTTTGAAAGGTCGACAAAAGCTATCATTAATCATTGATATTTTGGTGCAATATTATTAATAATAAATATGTGTAAATAGTTTATCGATATAATGAAATAGGAAGCACAGCCAACGGCGCATAGTTGTTACAAAAATGCTGTATCTATTGGGGCTTAATTTATTATAGTTATTATATATCATTATTACGGTAATTAATTAAGCCTCATTATTTAATAGCATCACTTTTCAAAGCGTAAATCAATTTTAAAAATATATCTCTACTTTTTCTTTAGAGTAAAAAATCCTCTCTTTTTAGGTTCATCTTTCTTATCTCCATCACCGCCTTTAGCGGGCATTGTTTGCGATCGTGACGGTCCTGGAGATGTTTCCGTCTCGGATATCGCTGACTGCAACTTTTCTATCCAACTATTCATTTCTTCATCTTCTTTAGCTTGAAATAGGTATTCACCTCCGTTCGGTAACTTCAATCGCAAAACATGTTTCTTTTTAGTGTAATCAGTTGCCACTCCAACATTAGCTGCTTTTAGTTCAATCGGAGTTTCGCTTCTGTAATAACTCTCTGGTTCTTGACGAAAATGTTTTTGATCTTTGTATGATAACAATACTCCAGATTTTAAAACTATATAGACTTTGTCCCACGATCTAATTAAACAAAAAATTAATGTTGACATTTTACAAATAAGCTTAATTCCCTTTGTTATAACTAAACATATGCCCGCAAGCATTTAGTGGTGTATTTAGTTCAGAGCAAATAAGCTCACTAAATAAATAGCATTTTAAATAATTCTTCTAATCAAAGAGAAATATAACTATAAATAATAAAATTAATAAATATGAATATGAATTAAGTTTTTTAAATTTTATAGCAGTATTAATTTCTGTTCGCATTATGATACTATAAGATTTAATTGTATTATATTGCATTGTTACCTGTTTGTTGCTTTTTTAGTAGTGCTTTCCCATTCGTGTTTTCGATTTAAAACTCCTTCAAATATAATATCTTCATCAGCAGTACTGTGACGCTCTAAAAAAATAAAGAAATTCAGCATATTGTTAGCAAAAGAATAAGTAAACAGAGAGAGATTATCCAATGATGTAAGAGTAAGATGTGAATATATCTTATGGTTCAACACTACCTGACACAGATGACGAATCAGTATCATAATACGGCGACTTTTTTCGTCTCCAGCTGCTAAACGGTGACTTAGACCTCGATCTCTTAACCTTTTTCTCTTTTGATTGGTACGGGGCTTAAAAATCATGCAAATTAATTATTTTTCAAAAAAATGCGTGCATAAAAAGAAACAAAAAAAACTCCAGAGAAAGAGAGTTAAGAACTTACTCATTGAAGGCGACCTCGGCTCAGATGGAGTAGTAAGAGGTGTGGGAGAGGCCGAAGTAGCCGTAGTCGATAAAGTTTCAGTTTTACTAACTGGAGTTTGAACGATAGCTGAACATGCATTTCGAATTACATTACAAGATTAAACATGCAAAAGTAAAATATTCATGCGTTATCATTAATTATAACCTTTACTACAAGTAATATCGATAGTTCACATAAGTTAAAAATTCACCCGAAATACAGGCAGAAATTCACACCAAAAAGCCATTTTTCTCGAATAATCTTAAACTCATAACTGAACTTACTTTCAATCCTTTCTTCAATTTCTACCTCACCAGACGGTCCTGTAACGTCTCCACTGTCGAGCCTATTAGCAAAATTAAATTTTACATAAAAATGGATTGAAAGGATCTAAACATGAATTATATAAGAGATGGTGGCATTTAAACCAACGAGAAACCCAGCAAATTTAGAAATTTTATATTTTTACCGAATGCTGATAACATTGCAAACAAATAATACCTAAAACATATATATCACATGCTTAATCTTAGCAGTAAGTCTCAAATAGAGTATATTATATCTTATGTTAAATACTAAGCCCAATAATATTAAGCTAAATAAGTATCAGATATATTAGCGGCTCATCAAAAATGAAATCTTCTAGAAATATATTGATCATGTGCTACAAACCTATCAGATGGTGGCTCTTCAGGTGAAACAGGTTGTTGAGGCTTTTGCTTTGCCAACTCTTCTTGTCTGCGAAGTTCCTCCTCCTCCTCCTGTCTTCGAAATTCTTTAATTTCAAACTTACGAAAGAAATAAAAATAATTACAAAAAAATCTACAAAAAACTATTATATTAGTTTACAATCTTTGATAATTTACGTGCTTATAAAACAATAGTGTGCACAAACTTTTATCCATACTTTCAATAACGTCAATTATTAAAGATAGAAAATCGTAGCGATAGTTTATTAAGTCAAAACAAACACAATTTAATTGATTAGTACTGGAAAATTTAATTCTTATGTTACAGTCTACTTTTGACTATTGAATTAATAATTTATATATTAATTGATACTCAATTAGTAGAGCCTCAAAATCATAGCATTTGCTACTTTTTTATTTTATAAATTAGAAGCATATACTTGTAATATATGCACGAATTGGATGATTATGGGCCGTTTTATGTATGTTTATAAATGCTATTTTTAATAGTAAATGCTATAATGCTATTTTTGCCATCTTAAATGCTATTTTCCCGAAAACAAAAAAAATTATCGTTTAAATCCGATGAGTTATCCCATGGCCCCGAAATTTTTGAAAATTTCAAAAATTAATTGTTGTAATTTTATTTAATTAAATTTATAAATTCTTTCTTTAGATACTAAAGTGTTAAATTATTGAACACATAGAAAACAAAAAGGGTTAAATATAAAGATTTTTTCTTCAAATTTTAATCTTTATATTAATTAATAAAATAATAAATGCTATTTTTAATGCTATTTTGGTTAATTTTAAGTGCAATTTATAGCGCTATTTTTATATGGAATAAATGCTACTTTTTTGAGGCTCTATCAATTAGCCATGAATCGAGAAAATTAAACGGCATAGAAATTTTGCTTAGGAATGAAGTTACCGGTAATTTAGGAATATTTAAAGGGTACTACAGATTGTATAATAAAAATTGGAGAACTTATATATATTATTAATAGAATTGAAAAAGTTCTATATTTTTGTTTGGTTAGTTCGGGCGCAAGTCGTGAACGAATGCTAGTAAGCGTTATTATTGTGGTCGTAAGCATAACTGTTCGAAAATTGCATATCGAATATTTTACGCTTGAAAATTTGAAAATACTTGATTGGCGCAAAAAACAACAGCAGCAGCAACTAAAGGCTGCACGTTTTGCACTTCTACTGCAAATCGAATGTTGAGACAGAGTTGTAAAACGATGAAATTACGAAAACTTATATTTCATTTTATAAAGTTTACACTCAATAATTATTTTACTAAAAATATGGATAATAGTAGTATAAGTTGACATAATCGGACAATTAAATGCAATTATGAATATATCACGATATTCGAGATTAATAAAGCGTTCATATGGTAATTCAATGGTGAAAAATTCAAATCATTTGATTAGACATATTGACTAAAATGGTCGGACAATCGAGCAAATTTCATCTCATCTTATCTCACAGGCAGCAACACAGGAGAATTTATTTGAGCCAATTTTGTTAATTCACAGCTTTTCGTTTTAAGTACAATATACTGAACGCGCAAAACCCATTGATTGATTAAATGAGTAAAAGATTCACCGATTCGTAATATCCTGATCTGCGCATATGATCATCGAGTTCGTAATATGCTTGTGTCCGCTCCTCACTTGAAGGTTGCTCTTGTTCTTTCAACTCAAGCTTTCACAACAGAGCAATAAAAGTGAAAGACAAAGCGCTAATTCTTACCTCAATTACTTGAAAGTATCAGAATAAGTTAAAAAAGATTTATAAATACCGTTGTAAGTCTTTCCAATGCAGCAAATCTTTCCTCTTGCGCTGAAGCAGACTTTTCGAAGGCTTCGTGCTTCTTAATAAGCTGATCGACCTCATCAATTGTATGCTTTAGAAATTAAACATAAATTAATAGTAATAGTAAGCTCAAATTATATGGTTAATAAACAACTATACCCCTAATTCTTGACTTAAAAGATATGGTTCTTGAGCGACGAGCCACGCTTCAGCCACAGCTGCGTCTCTTGCGAATTGATAAACTTCAAGAATAAGCTGCAAATGCTCCCAACGTTCTTCCCATCGATTCATTAAACCATTTCTTTGATTGGTTAAAGCAAGTAATTTTTCTTTGATTTCATTCGAAGCGTAATGATTTCTAGCGAGAAGTTCTTTGCCTAAACTAACACACGTTGAAAAGTTATCTTCGCGCGCATCGATTTCAGCCTTAAGACTTTGATGATTATTCATAAGCAGTTCAACGCCAGACACATCGCGAGGCTTCTCGGATGTATTCATTTGTCGCACCACATCATCCATCCATAATATTAGATCACGAACCATATTAAGGAATCTAAATAGATCTCCAGTATCAGCCAATTTGACTCGACGACTATCACAGTTTGATAATAGTTTATGCCAAGCATTTACAACTTCCGCTTCTCTATTCGTAATATCACGAGCTCTATCACCTGCATATGCAGTTTGAAGTTTAGCAGATTCCTCTGTTATCTGTCGCACAGAATTTCCAAGAGTTTGCAAATCATGTTCGAAATTGCCGTGTTTTCGTAGTAAACTAGAAACGGAAACCGCATTGCGTCCCAACTCATCTGACATTTGATTTTGTTTTTCCAGAATACGCGCGAATACATCTTTACAGTCGTGGAAAAATTTATGCAGTTCCCAAGAAGCTGATAACATTTGGGTTCTCGTGTCGATCAATTCCAAGAGATCAGCCCACGCCTCATTCAAAGTGTCTTTCCATTCGGCTATTGTAGCGCTGTCTGAGTGTCCATAACCAATGAGGTGATCGGCGTTGTCATTAACTACGGAAACGCGTTCATTGCCAACCACTTGGGTGTCGCGAGCGAATTGTTTGAATCTTTCCCTAAGCATAGTAACCTGATCATAATCCTGACCGAGTTCATGCGAACCTGCAACCACTTCGCGTTCGGCAATCCATTGCATTAAATCATCAACTTCTCTATTTAAAGAGAAGAGTTTCAATGCTTCTTCAAGTTTAGCGCGTCGTTCTAAAGATAAATCTTTAAGACCAGCGTATAATTTGTCAACTTGTGACTGACGAACAGCGATTGGATCACTACATTAAAAATAGCATAACATTTAAAAATTTCTCACATAACGTTTAAACTGATAGTTTTGTAATTACCTTTCAGGGTGTGCTTCAGAAATCAATTGTCGCGAGGTTTCGCCCAATTGGCGAATGGTTTCTGCGTAGTCTTCGACAGCATTTTCTAGCGATTCATGTTTTTTCATGAGGTTCTGAGCGCTAAACTCATCCTTACCGCGATCTTCAACCATCATATATAATTCTTGTTCACTCATCCATGACTCGGCTTCAGACGCATCAAAATAGTATTGTTGCGCTTTTTCTGATTCAAGTAATTTACTTTTTCGGTAATCCATACTATCTTTAAGTTTGCTCCACATTTCCGTGAGTTCATTAATAAGACGCTCAAACTCAGGTGAATCTTCGTGTCCCTCGTCAATCAATTTTCTGCCGTTTTCGCAGATATTCAAAATTCTTGGTTCGTGGTTATCGATCTCAGTTCGAAGAGATTGGTTTTTCTTAATTAGCATTTGAACACCGAATAAACTGTTGCCGTAATCAGTGGAAATGGCGAGTGGCATCTTCTCTTGAATCCACATTTTCTCATCTTCAACGTCACGCCTGAACTGATACGCCTCTTTCTTTTTAAGCAATTGTTGTTTTCTCTCGAGAAGTGGTGCTTGCAATCTCTGAAACCTATCCTCGACATACACTTTTTTAGCTTTAATTTCATCAGTCTTGTCAGGTTCTATCTTTTCTAGATATTCCACTTGACTTTCCAAATCTCCCACTTGTCGTGCTTTAACTGCCATTTGTGTTTCAATCGCCTGCTGCTTTTGAAGAATATGATTAACACTAGTCAAGTCTTGACCAGTTTCTGATGTCAACACTTGACTCTCTAATTCGGTTATCCATGAATCGATATCATCGCATGTCTGTTCATAAAGAACTTGTCTGTTAGCATCAAATAACTTCAAGCCTTTTTCGCGAGTAGTGCTCTCAAGAGCTTCGAATTGTTGCGACAGTTCAGCCAACTTTGGTTCAACTAAATCTCTTATTTCTGGTTTAACTTCAATTAAATTTTGGCCGTCTTGATCGACCTGATACAACCGATCCTTGTTTGCTGCTAATTCAGCCTCAAAAGCTTGATGTCTCGTCCATTTACTGTGAACAGTCTTTGCACTTCGATATGTTTCGTCTTGAGCTATGATATACTTCTCTTGAATCCATTCGTTGAGTTCGTCACAATTTTGCAAACATTGTTGCAATTGAAGCTGATCTTGAAGTTTAGTCGAAAGTTGATTCGCGCGCTCTCTGTTTGCCTGTCGTCTATCATTGATGTTTTCTGCCTTACGAACTATTTTGTCGCTATCAAAGTGTCCCTCCTCTTCAAGTCTGTGAGCGAATTGAATCACGCCATTAATCTTATCATCATTCGCTTCCATTGTGGTCAAAAACGCTTCGTGACGTTTGATTAAATTTTCTGCCTGTTCCAGATTAGATGGAGTTTCATCTTTAGATAAATAGTGTTCCTGTTGATTAAGAAGCACTTCCGCTTGTTTCGAATCGCGTAAAAACATTTGAAGATTAAGACTTTGCGAAAGAAGTTGCTGCCTGTTTTCCCACATCTTGTGAAGTTCGGTCCAACCGTCACGAAGTGCTTTAAGACGTTCTCGCAAAAACATGTATTGCGGATCAGTTTGATCTTGAGTTATCTTTTCTCCATATTCCATCATACTATTATAATCTTCGGTATAATTATCAATCTCTTCTCTGATCTGTTGATGTTGACTGAGTAGTTTTTCAGCCTCAGCTAAACTATTAGGAGTGTCTTCAGATGCGACATCAGTTTGAGTTTTTGTAAGCCATGCCTGAAAGTGATCGAGATCTCGCAAAAATCTGTGCAAATCACCGGCTTCTTCTAGTTTTGCATCTCTGTCTTTCAGTAAATGAGTTAATTGATCCCATACTGTATTAATTTGAGTTATTCTATCTCTTATGGCTTCTGCCTCTTCGGGATGTTCTGCTTCCATAGCTTGTGCCTCCTTTTCGAGAGAGTCTAACTTAGCTTGAATGGCAGCCAAATCACGTTCCATTCCACTTAAACGTCTTTGTAAAGTCATAATACCGGTTAAATCATTTCCTAACTCTTCTGTTGACTGAAGAAGTTTAGTCTTCTCTTCTATCCATGATATCGTTTCGCGACACTCAATATGAAATGTCTGAACGCCATGAGCCGAAGAAATCTCATCACGTTTTTGTTCAGCTTTTTCCCGCAATTCTGCCCATCTTTGGTTGAGTTGATTTTGACGGGCAAGTATTTGTTCCGAATTTGGATGTTCAGACTGTAGTAACTGTCGACCCAATTGATTAACGACAGCAACTCGAGATGCGTTCGAATTCATCTCTTGATCGAATGTTTCGAAACGATGCTTCATTACTTCAATATCTTCCATATCGCGACTCATTACCATCGATGATAACATTTTCTCTTTCTCTGCAATCCATTGTTCGACGCCATCAGCTTCACTGAACAGCTTGTAGAGCGAAATCGCGTCGAGTAATCGCTGTTTCCTTAATTTAGCCAATTCTAATAATTCTTTATATCTGCGTTCGATTGTTGCGATTCTCTCCAGTACTTCAGGATCGTCGCGATCCGCTTCACCCAGAGATGATGCCTGTTCTTTCAATGATTCGATCACATTCAAGTAATTTTTAAGTTCTTCGCCACAATCATTATGCTTCTTCAACAATGATTGAGCATTCGCTTCATCCACACCAACGTCTTCACTGGAAACGAGTCTCAATATATCTAACATCCACGCGTCCACATCATCGGCGTCAGCGAAAAATTGGTGAAAATCAATGGCTTCGGTTAATCGCATTGTGCGCAATGCTTGCAATTCTTTAAGATTATCCCATGCCGTTAATATTTCGTGAATGCGTTGCTGAATGTTTTCTGCACCAAAATGTCCAGCATTTATAAGATCATCTCCAACACGAATGACACTCATTAACTGATGCTCGTGTGTACTCAACTCATCCTCTAATGCCCTATTTTTGCTAATAAGTAAATGAACTGTAGTCAAATCATGACCGATTTCCGCAGAAGATAATATTTGTTCTTTTTCTTTAATCCAAGCTTCCTCTTCAGCCATATCCCAATAAAATTGCCATAATTTGCGAGATTCTTCCAATTTGTTTCTGCGGTCAATAGCCAACTGTACGAGTTGTGAATACGATGCCTCCAACTGTGAAATACGATTATCAACTATCTTTGGATCGCATGGCTTATAGCCTCCTATTCCCTCATCATATATAAATCGATGCAAATGTTGCACAACAGCTTTCACTCGTTCTCCCAAAACATTGATATCAGCTTCGATGAGACTATGCTTTTGAAGCAAGTCTTCCACACCCATCAGGTGTTTGCCTGAATCCTCGGATAACAGACGTGCTTTAATTTCTTCCATTGAATCTAATATGTACAACATTTCCTGGAATGCCTGTTGTAAAGCAATTGACATTTCAAGTCTTGAGCGACGATTGCGCAACAATTCTAACAAGTAATTCCATAAACGTAAAACATTATCTTTTCGGGAATTAATTCTATCGATATCGTGATAATTTTCAGCCTCAAGTTCTTGAGCGACAGCCACAACAGCCTGCACTCTCTCTTCATAGGCAAATATATCAGTTTCAATCGCTTCGTGCTTTTTAGCTGCGGCTTCAACTGCGGGCAAATCAAATCCGAAATTGTCTTGTGAAACCAATCGTTGATTTTCGCTGAGCCACGTCTCTCGCATACCAGCCTTACGATCAAATCTTGCAGCCAATTGTTCCAATTTTTCTTGACGTATAAGTTCTTCGCGCAGTGCGAGTTCTCTCTCGTGTTCAGCCTTCTCTAACCGCTCCCACGCGCGGTTTATGTCTGATATCATTTTTCCCTCTCGCGGTAAATAAGGTTTTTGATTATTAGCTCGCATTTTACTTTGCAGAGTAAATAACAATATTTCAAGATTTCCTTTCTCGATAAACTTCGGAGGTTTTTCGACGTTTCTATAATTGCTAAATGCAGACAACTGTTGTTGAACACCATTAAGAGAATTAGCGAACTGCCTGTCACTAAGAGATGCAATCGTTGATTCAATCCATTTCAACAGATCCGAAGTTAACGTCTCATAATCATTAACCATTTTATCATTTTCCATCGCATGTCCAACAACTTTTCCGATACGTCTTCCTTGAACTGTCTCTGCTTTCATTTTAGAGAAATAATGGTAATATGTAACAACGTATGTGATGATAGACTTTTCATCGGGATTATCGGTGAAAACGTCTTCGGCATCTAAAAGCCGGGTGAGACCCAATTTTTCTTCGGCCACAGTAAATGCATTGTTCAGGTTATGAATAGCGTTTGATTTGGAAAGTTTGTCGTATTGAATCAAATCTGGTCTGTGTTTATGTATGATAGCATTAAAAGCGAGACCATCTTTCCATGAAGAGGTAAAGTTACGCACATTAACTGAATGATAACCTGCTGTCTTCATCTGACACCACAAAAGCAAAGCGTCTTTCGCCGATTTTGTCTCTTGATTATCCACTTCTTCGATAGTGATATCTTGAATCTGAAATCGTAAAATAATGGTCCAAATCAATCCAAGAGTTAATCTCGGATTTCCATCAGTGATATCATGTGAACCCAAATTTTCGAGATGTACTCTTTGCTCGCGAAGAAGAAATTGTAGAGCTTTGTCAACATTTTCGAGACAATGAATTCTCATCTTTCCTTTGGTAGGCTTTGGTAGTCTTTCACCGGATAGTATTTCAAGTAATTTGATGAGATTTTTGCCATCTCTTAGATCGGTATACAAATCAGTGATACGACTGTTAGCGCGAACTAAGTGCGAGTTAACCCATTTGCAGAAAGTCTTCTTCTGAACCGATTCTCTCTCGTCGGCCAATGCCTTAATACGCGACCTCTCAAAAAGGCGTGAAGAACTGTTGCCACCATCGTAGTCGTAATCGTCTATTTCTTGCTGAGTTATCGGATCCCAACGAACGCCAACAGATATATCAGTAGTCATTTTGATGCAATCAAATGAGTTTTCAAATGATCATATCTAATGAAATTTAAAACAAATTTAAATCACAAATAAGCTTAGTGTGAAGGGTGTGGTTATGGTTGTGTTGCACTAGTGCTTCAATGCAATGTTCAACACTAGTA